>VXBX01005320.1:675702-719171 GCA_013400415.1 Scytalopus superciliaris
TTTCCCCCCCCCCCCCCCCCTCTCCCCCCCGCCAAAAAAAAAAAAAAAAGGGCATTGGAAAAAGACTATCTCTGGATTTGGAGTTGTTCTGCTATCTTTTCCCCACAGTGATTTTAGAAACTTTATTGAAATAATTTGTAAAACGCAAATGATAGATTTCTTCTAAGAGTGGATTTTGCACTTATTATTTTAGCATTTCAACTTCTAAGGCATACTTCTAATTATCATACTAGGGCATGTTACAGAGTTCAGTGACCAGAAGCATCAAGAAGTAATTAAAAAAAAAATCTCAAATGATATCTAATTAAAAACTGTTCCAGGCAGAATGAATTAAACTTAGCCTTGAAGTTGCTTACTGCATCCATCTTCCTGATGTCTGAAGGAGCTGAGTTGCAAAGGTGAATCATATAATGGTAAAAAGCCCTTGCAGTAGGTAACTTCAGAAATGGAGTAATGAACAATCAACTGAAATTACCAAATAATCAGGAGTGGTAAATTACATCATCAAATTTCTTGGCTTGGCAAGAAACATAAAAAAAAAAAAAAAGTTTCATTGGCTACCAAACCCAGAGCCATAAGAGCCCTAGATGTTTTTGCGACAGATGATGGTGGTGTAACGACATTAATCAGATCCTTGGCCGGAAGCCAGTATAAGGTATTAAGAGGAGGGCTAATACACTGATATACTAGTTTAGTTTGATAATCTGATCAAGCTGTTTTGTCATATGGCATCCTAATATGACTTCCAGTCTTTCTGCTGTAAAATCTGTTACCCTCTCTTCCTTTCATCCCACCCCACTTCCCTATGCTTTCTGGCTGCTTCCATACTCTTAATGTAAGTCTCAAGATATATGTGTATTAAATAGATGCACATTATGAAAGGCTACCAATCTGAATTCTCATCCACTCCTTCAGCAACATTTTGAATCTGTAAAACTACTGAAAAGTCTGAGTTGAAACTCATTTCAGAGTCACAAACCTTAAATCTTCAATGTAGAATTTAGTGACAATGACAAAAAAGAACCGAAGACGTGTGGCTTGGCCAAAATAATGTTCACTAAGTTAACTGTTTAAAGAAGCAGTGGCTTTGTTGTCTGCGGCGTTTGGTAAGTGATAGTTCATAATAATAGAGTTTATAGCTGCATAAATTATGTATGTGCAAGGAGAGTATTTGATACTTACCATTTTCTGTTCTTCACAAAAGAATCTTTAGTTATCTAAGAAAAATATCAGTAACTCACTATCCTGAGATGTATGGACAAATTACATGTTACTGTTATTGAACATAATCCAGTTTCCTTTCTAAACACCATTAATTTGATAGTTATTATATAGATGAAATAAATAAAAATTGATTAAGCTCTGAATAGATAGAAAATAACAATAAAGTATATTTTGTTCACCAAATGACTCAACACCAAGAAATATTTCTACCGATATGTCCAAGAATGGCCATCTATGACTTCATTTGCTGCAGAATATGAATTGTACCACCATTAAAAAAATTTATTTTATCATTCTTTAGTGAACACTTTTAGGATGCTGCTGCTTAATTAATTGCTGTAGCAAATGCCCTGTTACTTAAGCACTATGGCCAAGAGCATTATGCAGACTTCAGGAGCCCGGAGACAAAAAATAAGTCTAGCAGCAAAGCCCACTGCACTGAAGACATATAAATTAAAAAGATTAGAACTGACTGCTCTGGGCAGTGTAGAGTAATGATTTTTAGGCCAACACAAGATTCCAGATGCTCCAGGAAAATCCCATGATGAGCAATGTCAACTGATGTCAAATGTTACTGAAAGATCTAAGATAATAAATGTAGCAATGCAGTTGGTGTTGAAAGCAGGTGGTTAGCCATGTTCCACAGAGCAATTTCCATGCCATGAAAATTCTAAAATCAGAAGAAAAGATACTTTTAGGAAACCTAAAACCACCACCAAAATATTATTTTTTTCTCTACATGCCTCTGAAACTGCAAAAATTAGCACTGAAGGAAAAAGAAATGCCTTTGTAACATAAATGTATATATTAACCTTAGCACTGTATAAATATATATTAAATTATAAAACAGCATTTTATATGCAGCAAGTTTTCGTGATATAAAAAAAACCTGTCTTCCCAGTAATAATCATCATATGCACTAGTCTGTGTATCAGGATTGGTTATTTTTCAAAGGACAAATTATCATTAAGAATGTGTTATGGAATATGTGACTAAGGAGAACTGGTTGCAAAATAGATGAAGACAAAAGCAGTTGAGAAGACTGAAGTTTAAATGAGAATTTTAAGTTGTGTTGTATCCATTATATGAAGCAACTGAAACATGTTTGGAGGAGCTTGAGGAGATTCAACACAGATCTATGGTCTATTTTGATTAACAAGGAAAAGGAAATGCAGACTAGATGCCAGCCCTCATTAGTAACCTTTGTATAGTGAAAACTTTGCAGATAAAGGTAACTCCAAGAGATTGTGCTTATCATGTATCATCAATCTACAAACAAAAATATCCAAGAAATAATCAACTAAAACATAAACTGTGGTACAGAGTAAAGTATAATGAGCCAATGCAATGGACAGGGGAAAAAAAAGGCAGAATCTAACAGTTTTGCTTTATGTTTAATGGGTGGATAGGATTTGGTTTGCTCTTGAGAAGGATATATCGGGATCCCATTACAGTCTATTTTTATTTATTTATTTATTTTTAATTGCCAGATTTGTTACTGTAGCTGTGAGGATATGTGTTATAGTATACACTGAGTAGTAGAGAATAACTTTCTTATTCATTTTAAGTGAATTCCTAGATATAGGACACCTGTACTGTGGGCATGGTGTGCAGGAAGGATTGGTACAGGCATAGGAAAGGTTGCTACGTCAGATCTCCTGGGTGGCATCAGGCAAAGTATTGCCAGCCAGTTGAGAGAGGTGATTGAACCACTCTGCTCTGCACTGGTGAGGCCTCACCTTGTATATTGTGTGCAGTTTTAGGCATCACAATATAAAACAGATATTAAGCTATTAAAGAGTGTCCAGAGGAGGGCAACAAAGAAGATGAAGAGCCTTGAAGTGAATTCATATAAGGAGCGGCTGAGGGCACTTGGCCTGTTCAGCCTGGAGAAGAGGAGACTGAGGGGAGACCTCACTGTAGTTAAATCTCCTCATGAGGGGAAGAGAAGGGGCAGGCACTGATCTCTTCTCTGTGGTGACCAGTGACAGGACCCAAGGGAATGGCCTGAAGTTGTGTCAGGGGAGGTCTGGGTTGGATATTAGAAAAAGGTTCTTCACCCAGAGGTTGGCTGGGTGCTGGAATAGGCATGTTCTGTGATTCTGTGATCTTAAAGACTGATGGTGCAGCTAACCATTGCATTTTTCCTTTTTCCAGTGGCACAGCCATTCTATTCTTAACACATTGCTCAGTGGGGCATTAACTGTCAGTAAAAATCTGTGGAAAAGTTTCATGACTCTTAGTCCTTGGCCCTGGGTCATATCTAATGATCATGAAAAACAATTTCTCCTATATACTCTAATATTTTTCCTATGTAATTCTTAAAATTCTTTTTGTATATAGAGCAACCAGCTAGCTGGAATGCACTTTTTAAAAACCAGAGTATCTTCAGTGGATGTAAAAAAAAAATATATCTTGTCTCAGCCAGAATCTGAATCAAGCTGTGAGTCAGTTTGCTTACCCTACCCAGGATCTAGCTCTTTAAGAAGGTTCTATAAATTAATCTGTTACATTTTTAGATCGGTCCTTTGTGTTATATTTTGGTTATCTCTGAAATGCCACTTTATTAGACAGTTTTGCTAATTACTTTTCTGTAATTGGGAACTGCTGGCTAAGAAAAAACGAATTGTCATATCTTGAGATACGGTATCGAGGGAGGTCCATATCATTCTTATAGGATTATATTGAGTGGATTAATTGAATGAATCTCTATTCTTATTACAATCTCTCCTTATTAGAATGGATTAATTTATCACATTTTCTCTCCTCTTCACAGCCTCTGACATGAGAATGAATTATCACACTTTTTCGTTGGTGTTTTTCCGACTGGCTGAAGGTTTCCTTGCTTTTCAGCCTGTTCAGAAAAGAGAGGAATATTAGTAACTTGTTGTAATGAACTTGTGTGTGTTGGAAGATGGAGGCACATGGGGACTTCTGTTTTACGAGGGATTGCAAGTGAGATCTCCGTGTTCCTGAAGATGCTGAGTACCTGGTAGGTTTATGTCAGTGGGATTCAAGAAAAGATGTAGAGAGGAGTGCAATTGAATGCAGGCTCCCAGTAGTTCCATTTTTACTGTGGTGGACTCCTTTACCATCATATTTGTAATTTTGGCTCAAGGGAAATAGCTGAGACATGAGTAACTGACTGTTGTCTGCTGACTGTTGTCTTTCAGTATCTTCATACTTACAGGAGTATATTTCATAGGATCACTTGGCTTTCGAGTCCATGCACACTATTGCAAGTGTGCTGTGTTGAGGTGACTACTCATGCAGTCAACTTTTAAAATTGTAAAACCTAATTTTCCTTCTGAAATGAAGATGCCATGGTAGAAAAGCACCTTGCACATAAAGTATATCTATTCTGTATTTTAAAGTATAGATCAAATATAACCTTATTAGAGCCAGCTCTGACATAATTTTAGGGAAAAACACTGAGATTTGTGATAGAATCACAGCATAATTAAAGTTGGAAAAGACCTCTAAGATCATTGAGTCCAACCATTAACCTAACACTGCCAGGTCTACCACTAAACCATGTGCCTTTGTACCATATTTTCTGAACACTTCCAAGGATGATGATTCCACCACTTCCCTGCGTAGCCTGTTTTAATGATGGACAGCCCTTTTAGTGAAGAACTCTTTCATAATATTTACTCTAAACTTGCTCTGGCACAACTTAAGGCTATTTCCTCTCATCCTGTCGCTGGTTGCCTGGGAGAAGGGGCCGATGCCACCTTGTTACAATCTCCTTTCAGGTAGTTGTAGAGAGTTGTGAGGTTTCCCCTGAGCCTCCTTATTTGCAGGCTAAACAACCCCAGCTCTCTCAGCTGCTCCTCACATGACTTTCTCTCTAGACCCTTCACCAGCTTTGTTTCCCTTCTCTGGACTTGCTCCAGCTTTGCAATGTCTCTCTTGAAGGGAGGGGCCAAGAACTTGATGGGTGCTGGAGGTGGGGCTGTACCAGTGTTGAGTACAGAGGGACAAGCACTTCCCTAGTCCTGCTGCCCACAGTATTTCTGATACAGGCCAGGGTGCCACTGGCCTTCTTGGCCCCCTGGGCCCACTGCTGGCTCGTGTTCAGCTGTCTGCTGACCAGCACTGCCAGGGTTCTTTTCCGCCAGACAGCTTTCCAGCAGCTCTTCCCCCAGCCTGTAGTGCTACATGAGGATGTAGTGACCCAAGAGCAGGACAGGGCACTTCTCCATATTGAACCTCATACCAGTGGCCTCAGCTCATCAGTCCAGCCTGTCCAGATCCCTCTCCAGAGCCCTCCTACCCTCCAGCAGATCAACAATCCTACCAGCTTGGTGTCATCTGCTTCCTGAGGGTGCACCCAATCTCTTTATCCAGATCATTGGTGATTACCCATCAGATCATCTGATTATCCATAAGATAAAGTTGTTATGCAGGACTGTTCACAACACTGAGCCCTGGGAAACTCCCCTTGTGACTGGCTGCCAGCTGCATGTACCTCCATTCACCACTCTCTGGGTCCAGCCATACAACCCGGGGAACAGCGCATCTGTCCAAGCCATGAGCAGCCAGTTTCTGCAGGAGAATGATGCAAGAGACAGTGTCTGAGGCTAAAGCCCAGATAGGTAACATCCACAGCCTTTCCCTCAGTGTCACAGAAGGTGATCAGGTTGGTCAAACAGGACCTGCCTGTCACAAACCTGTGCTGGCTGGGTTGTCCTGCAAATGCTGTGTGATGGCACTCAGGATGATCTGTTCCTGGGCTTTCCCAGCACCAAGATCAGGCTGGCAGACCTCTAGTTCCCTGGAAGTGCCTCAGTACAGTACATATAGGGCTCACTACAGCTTCAATGAGACCAGGAAAGGCAAAGATACAGCTATATCTGACTATGTTCTTTAGTACCAATGCTGATATGCATTGTGATTTGACACTGAAGAATCAAGGCAAGCAGATTCCTTCCCAGAAGGGCTAAATGTTAGCACCTAAAGTGTATAAATGGAGCTTCAGAATTTGTTCTGTGACCCCACAGAAACCCTATTGACTGTGGGTACAACAGATCTGTGTTTTGGCTTGGGGCCTGAAAAGCAGTATAGCTGCAACCATTAAGGTAAATTGAACAAGCTAGAAAATGTTAATACCACTCTGTTTTATGGTATTAATATGTAAATAGTATTGGATCTTATGTGTTTTCTTCTCCAAGCAGAACAAGTATGGAGATCGTACTTTTCTTGAATGGCTCGGTTGCTGCAACTCCAGCAGAATGAGTGTAGTCCAGGCAATGCCAAGGCACTAAAGACTACTGACAATGTAGATCTGGATTCTGTATTCCAGTTTAGGCATGCAGGGATCTCTACTCCAAAATAGGCTGCATGGGTAATTTTATCTGCTCTTTCTTCTTACATTAGTTTATATATTTTATGTATTTTATGTGCTTCAGATGTAGTAAGTCACATCTCATGCACAGCCATGCACAATCCTATATATTATTTTTGGTTTGTATACAAAGCAGTAGAGCAAGAATAATTTCCTTCTTATTTCAGGTAGTTATTAGTTTATACTATAAACATGAGGCATGGTGACCTTTGTAATTTATTTAATCTTACCAAGCTATTTCTTTAGTAATATCTTATAGGGCTGAGGCAGTTATGGTAATTATATGGTGCATAAAATCTATTCTTTATACATATAAAATTTACTTAGCTTTAATCTCATACAGTGTATCCTCATGCTTGTATTACAAAGCCATATGAATAGAAATGATCTTCAGAATACTGTTACATGCATACTGTAGATGTTGTCTAAGTTTAGTGCCTTCCACACTAACAAAATAATGGTAATTTTTTGAGTGACTGTTAAGGATGCCTTCCAGACTTTTTTTTCCTTTTCTTTGTTTTGGCCTTTAAAAATTATCCTACTTTTGTTGTATTTTCTAATTCAATTTTAACTCTTTTTTCAATAAGACGGCCAGTTAAAGGAGGTGAAGCTGGTCAAAAGAGATGATTGTCCCACTCTGCACTGGTGAGGTCTCACCTTGAGTACTGTGTGCTGTTTTGGGTACCACAGTATAGAAAGGACAGTAAACTACTAGAGAACATCCAAAGGAGGGCCATGAGAATGGTGAAGGGTCTGGAGGGGAAGCCATATGAGGAGTGGCTAAGGTCACTTGGTCTGTTCAGTCTGGAGGAGACTGAGGTGAGACCTCATTGTGGTCTTCAACATCCTTGTGAGGGGGAGTGGAGGGACTGGTGCTGATCTCTTCTCTGTGGTGACCAATGACAGGACCTGAGGAATGGAAAAAAGCTGAGTCAGGGGAGGTTTAGTTGAGATATCAGGAAAAGGTTTTCAACCCAGAAGATGGTTGGGCACTGGAACAGGCTCCCCAGGGAAGTGGTCACACCCCCAAGCCTGACAGAGTTCAAGAGGCATTTGGACAATAGTCTCAGGCACATGGTGTGACTCTTGGTGTGTTCTGTGCAGGCTCAGGAGTTGGACTCGATGATCCTGATGTGTTTCTTCCAACTCAGGATATTCTGTGATTCTATGAACTAGCTTTGCATAAAAGCATCTTCCTGAAAACACTCCTGGATGCTTAACTGAGGATCTGCCTAGTATCCTGGTGTCTAGGAACTCACTAGGCCCTGTGATGCTTGAATTCCGTAATGATTTTTTCAACTCCTTTTTGTAATGTTTAGAGTGGGAGAGGAAAGCTTAGAAACCAGCCATTACACCAAAGTATATTGACTGCTTAATTATGTTCACACATTAAATGGCTGATATGAATTGTGGTTATGGTGCCATAAAAATGCTCATTATTTCCTGTTAAGGGCTTTCAAGTGGTATAATTTCCGGATCTTGGCCCAGAAGTTTGGAGCTGTAGATGCAACGGCTGTGCTTCCAATGACACTTCACTAATTGTTTTGGCATGTAACATTAATTACATTCTGTTCAGGAATTTTCGTCTCCTGATTGAAGTACGCTTCGTGTGTGTGGTGTGAGTATGTTGTTACATGCCCTGTCTGGCAGAACAATAGGGGCTCTTTACTGTGTGCCCTTTCTAACTTCAGTAGTTTCCCTGAGATGCAGGGAAGTGTCATTTTGTTTCAATTGAGGACCTGCAGAAACATACTGAGTTGTGTTTTGTATTGTTTAATTTTTCTTTAGGAGAGACTCTGGTGGTATAGAGATACAGTTAGGTGGAAACAAGAATGGTTCATTTCCATTCTTTCTCTTTGTATGGCCTTTTAGAAATAAAGACATTGAAGCTTGAGACTTTCTGAACTGAATCTTTTTGAACCAATGTTCTAGTTGTTTCAACTAGTCTAATAAAATCAGGCAATCAGGCATAAAATCTGATTTTGTCCTGGTTATTAAAGTCAATGGATAACTTTACATCAGAAAAAATCCAAACAGCTCGTATATTTTAATGTCTTTATTAAACCTTCAGTTTAATACACAGGTAATTTCTTTCTCACAATTTGCTTTTTAGAGTCCATAAGAATATCTTTTTCCATAGGCATCTCCTACCAATTTTATTTACACACTTTAGAAGGAAATCTGTTGCTATAGAGATATTTTCATGGGAATCATTACTGCAATGAGGAACAAAGGCAAAAAAGTAACTTGTAAGTCCCTAGAAAAACACTTACTTGATATACTGATTCCAGGAAAAAAAAAAAATCCAATATTTGTTTCTCAGCACTAGAAACTGTTCCATCAGTTTTGACAGTGTCACTTGGAAACCTATCTTTCAGCAAGATCCCAGGATCTGTCAATAGTATCTGTATATAAATGGCAAATCATTTCAGTTTGCCAGCTGTTTAGAAATTGTCTGATCAAGCAGAAAAAACTAAGCCAGCTCCTGTTACAGATTAATGTTTAGCTGAGGTTATGGACCCTTAGGAAGATGAGGAACCCATCTCTCCTCTGATTTGAACTCTGTGCTTTTTATCATTATTCTGTGGTTTTGATCTTTTTAGTTGAAACAAATAACACTGTGCAGTTTGAGTCTGTTGACCTTAATCTAGAAATCAAGCTACTTTTAGCAGACGTCTGTATGATGGTGTACCAATTAAAATTAGGAGAGTAAATTCCAGTCTGCATACAAACAGCAATTTGCATAGCTCTTCAAAGAGAGGAACTCAGATGTTTTAGGAACTCAGTGCTATTAATCCTTGAGGCAACTGGGAAAGGATCAGAAAGGGTTGAAAGGCAATAGCAACTTTAATTTTATTTCTCTGTAGTAAATGTGGATAGATGCTGCGACTTTAGATACATACCAGATACCTGTGATTTCTCTGAAGTTAGCCAACTATTGACATGATTGTTTTGCTTCCAGCTACGGTGTTCAGAGAACTGAGATGTATGTGATGATTATGGCAATTGGAAAGCAGACAAAGATGAGAAATAAAACAAATATTAGCAGCTACTGAATGAAAGCATGATTAAAAAGGTAGTTTACTGAAGTGAAGAAAAACAATAAAAAAATCCCTCTTAATATTGACTCCATCTCAGAAGGGAAGGGAAATGAACATGAAGGAAAATATGAAGTAAAAAATTGGCCTTGAAGAATCTAGAATGACAGGACCTTGCGCCAGCAGATTCTCATCTGGCAGAGTATTGAAGCCATTCTCTAAATAAGGGCTGAGAAACCTTTCATGCACTCTGGCAGGCAGTAGACCTATACATGGTACTTTTTGTTACCCCAGTTATTTACAGTGTTCCTACAACTCCAACAGGATCTTTGAAAATTGTCATCAGTTCCCTGGGATTCTCTGAGGTCAGGTATGCTTCCCTTCCTGTGACATTCCCAGAATACATATTCTTTAAACATGCTGAGGCAGTTTTCAGCCTTGCTCCTGCAACAGCAACAGCAGTACAAATACATGGGGGGTGAGCTGTGGTGCATATACACATTATATGTGCAGTGTCTCCAACAACTGAACGAGGCTGTAAGAGAAACCTTAAGTGCTTCACATCTAGTTTTAAGTTACAAATTCTGCATCTTTTTGAACTTCAAGCTTTTGGCCTGTTAGCATGTACGGAGGGTCTAAATCAGTGAATTCCACCACACGGCCAAGTACACACTGCTGCAGTGTAGAGTCTGTTATTTGCTGGGGTTTGTGATTTTTCTTTCTTCTTTTTTTTCCACATATTGTTATATCAGGGTCAAATGTATTATGAGGATGAAATTCAACACTTAATAAGGATTGTGTTTTTACCATAGAAATTTTCAAATCATTCTGAAGTGAAATCTAAATTGTGTGTTACCATATGTGAATATCCAGTGCAATGGACATAGTTTCCTTACAGTACAATTGACTGTGATGACAATGACCTATTAATAATTTGGAGCCTACAAAAAAAATAGGGTAGCTGTGATCTTATTTCAGGCCTGCAAGTCATGAACTTGAAATATTTTTCTAGAGGAAGGAGACCCTGGAGCTATTTGTCTTTCTTTGTTTCTCTTTACCTCAATTCTCTCATCTGTGAAATAGTAATAATATTTGCTGTGAGACTGGAAGGTCTACCTCATTAGTGTCAATGATTGCCAAATATTAGGCTGGAAAAAAAGGAATGTTAGAGTTTGCTATATTAGAGATTACATGTAACTATCTAAATAGAATAACATAGCTTCGTATTCTGAAACAATTTTCTCTAAATAACCATAAGAACATAATTTTCAACAGGAGATGCTTATGCTTTGGACAGTTAGAAATATTAGCATCTGAAACAAATGAAAGAATCATCTACAGACAAGCTTTTTTATTAGTAGTAATGAATAAATATATTTAAAAGACATTTCATGCATAATTGCTCCACAGACTCATTTCCCGAGCTTCACTTTTACCACAGTACCTGGAAAGATACAAGTTCAATGTCTCGTGCTTGAACGCAGTTAATGCATTTGTTCTACACAACAAAAAGTTAAAAAGAGCAAAAACAAAAGCAAAGAAACAGATCTAATCTTGAAAGTGCAATATGTATTGCCATATGTCTTTAAATGCTGCATGAAACCTGTATAATTCACTGGAATAATGGCATTCTAGAGATACTACATGAAGTTGCACAATACAGTGAAACACTGGAAAGAAAGGAAGGTTCAGGGGTAGTTTTTGATCCTGCATAACTTTTCTTTTTCACATTACCAGGTGGCAGGTTGGACCTCTGGAGAGGCTTCCAGAGAAGACTGACAGACTTTTTGTTTGTAAGGCATCTGGGTTAGGAAGTACTTTTTTATCCATGTAGATCATAATACAGTGATGCTAGCAATAAATACAGTGTAATTATATATTAATTATTAATATGTAGAGGCTAAAATTGGTTGATCAGGGCAGGAAAACTTGTTTCACTGAATTTTGGACTGTTTTGAGCATTCTTAGTATCATGTACATGTCTATATATACACACATGTGCTAAGCTGAATGAATTAAAAAGTATTTCTTTGGGATCTTAAAATTTCACCTTAATTACACAAAACCAGGAAGCCAAACACACGTAAAAATCCTGGTTGGACACAGGAGACATGAGAAATGGACAAAATACGATGAGAGCAAAATAGAAAGATATATAATATATGAAGTGAACACAAAGAGACTTAGATTTCCCCCCTCCCCCCACTTCTGCATGGTACTATTGATGATGGAGGAGGGTAACGGAAGTAACATGGCATTTGGTAAAAGAAAACCAGAATATAACTCTAATACCTGTGCTAGCTTGCACAATTTTATATGAAATTCTGTAAACAGGTGCATGGATGTTGCCAAACATAATCACCCCATATACAGAGCAGCACTGAAGAAGAGGGTGTTGGAGGCACAGCAAGAGGGAATAGAATATTTTGACACTTACACTTTTAAATGGATTGTTTGCTCATTCAACTCAGCATTGTAATCACCATTCATCAGTGACTCTATGATGTCTCTTGTGTAGCATTTGGGGAATTATATATATGCTAGTGTGTTTTGTAGCTAGCTTAATCAGTTATATTTACTGGAATATAAAATTATGACTTTGTGCTTAGGAAAAAAACCCACAAGTGCTCATACAGCATTTTCTTTCAATTTGCTGTAACCAGATTTAACATGTGATGCAAAAGCTGAAGGTTTAACTTGTAGCACATAATCTTAATGACAGTAAACTGAGTTTGATGTATTTCGTATTTTTCATCACCAATTATTTCCTTCAACACATTTAGAGGGAATACTTTTATAAATAGTTTGACCTGTGTGTTTCTGGATGACCCAGGGAAAACAATGAAGTTGTTAAAAATGTTACCGAAATGTACAACAATAATGACAAGCCGTACACCATTATATTTCCAAAATCAGACTGTAATTTAGACATGGATGCTTTCACTATGATACAAATCATGCTTAGGTATTCAGTTTTGTTATTTTGATCAAGTACAATCTTCTCTATCTTGTTCAGAAAACCCAAGTATATTTAGAATGAGAAATTTTCACTTATTTATGTCTTTTTATTTCAGTGCTCAGGGCTGGTTCTTTATCTCTCTTCCTTCACATAATTTTTGCCTAATTGTAATCTGAAAGTGGTCTAAATGGTCTTATTTTTTTCTGGAATAACTTAGTCAAATCCATTATTTTCTTCTTTGCCTTATCTGTATATTTCTATTTATTTTAGAGTTCAAGTTCAAATGTTTCTGATTGCTATGAAATGTAAAAGCATTCAGAGGTTTGAGTTGTTTGAGCATTCTGTGTGCCTAAAAATTACTGTAAGCTAAAGTAGCTGTTATGGTTAAAGCTGTTATGTTAGGTTAAATCACTGCTGTAAAGTCCCTTACATTTGTGATCAACCCTCCTAGGTCCTATGGAAATGTGCAGTCAATGTCTTGCGGGTCAGCTACTAACACCATTAGATTTTTTGACATTTTAAAACTGTAAAAACTAAAATTTTGTAATGAGGTTTGCAATTCTGAAAATAACTTTCGTTGACTAGTCATTTGTCTCTTTGTTCATCTCAGTGGAATGTAAGTAGCGACCACCTAAAGATAAATATTCTACTGGAGGTTGTTTAAATTCAGATAATTTATAATTTTGTTTAAAGTATAATAAGTATTTTAGAATTTATAATTGGTTTAGAATAATTTTCTTGGATCTAGGTAATAAATGAATTCTCACTGTGAACTGAGTCGAAAAATCTTTATATTTTACAAGATCATTTCATTTGCTATGGAGAAAAGGGGAAAGACTTTTTCTGTAGCTTAGTGGAAAGAAAGTCAGCTGGGGTCTGGGCAGCCAGAGTTCATGAGCAATAAATTCTTTGTACCGGGTAGAGTCATGCCAACAACAGAAAGCAAATGACCTCAGACAGAGAGAGACAGGAAACAGCTCTACCATCTCTGGCTTGAATCAGGGGAGTTATCAGAAAATCTAATCTGGACCCAATAACTCCCACCATTCAAACATAGTGTGGAAGTGCTCTGCCATTTCATTCCAATTTTCTTTTAGTTTTCAAGATGTAGCAAAAACTTTTTCAGAAAATCCTTATTTAACCAGATTACTTTTGTTATCTTGAAGTTGGATACTCCAAATTGTAGCTGGTACAACAGAGTGCCATACAAAATTAAGATTAAATCACATTATAGACCACAATTTTTTACAATCTAGTTAACATATGTTTTAAAAACTATTCCAGAGCAGAGGATTGTAAAAATTCTTGTAGATTGTGACTATTTTTTCCAGACCAAAGAAACCAACTCCTGTATAAGAACCTTCACATAGTTTCTCTTATTCAAGGGACTGACAGTAAAATGAATGGAAATAATCTATAAAATGCACATTATTCTAAAAATACTTTGATGTCTACATCGTGGGGACATTTTAAAGCATTTGGGCAGTCTGTCCTTCTACATTATCTGCTGTTGTTTTTAGCTATAGCATGCTCAGAAAATCTCTCAAAAGTTTTACTCTATTTCTGGCTCAGCCAAATGGTAAAATCTTCCTATGATTGTAAATGATGGAGTTTTTTCCAGTCATTGTAGAAATTATTGCTGATACTTTGTGGTCCAAGCAGGAACACACTGTCCTACAAAGATTAACTAGTAATGATTCCTTCATTTATTCAGTGGCAGTAGTCCCAGGTTTAAATACGTATCACACTGTTGATCCTAGCAATTATCATTAGAACTAAATCTACACACAAAATCCCATTTATTCAGAGCTACATTAATGAGTCAATAAAGCTCTGATGAATCTGGCTCTGTGTTCCTATATATATTATCTTGAAATTTGAGCTGCAAACAGTAATCCAAAGAAGGTTGTTTTGTTTACAGTCTTTCATAGGTTTCAAAATTTTCCAGTGCAGAAATGTAAGATTCCTCAGACTGGGGATTTTAATATTAATACAGAGTTTTATCATATTCAATGAACTTCAGATGGCATATACCTTGCTTATGCTTATGTTACTGCATCAAGTGTCACTGAGTGTCAAGGGTAAGCAGATTTTGTCCAGCTGTAATTTGTCCAGAAGAGCATTTGTCCAATTTGTATTTGCACGCAGCAGAAGCATGCACTCAGGTTGGGCATCCCATTATTGTTATTTTGGTGGTACTATAAAACTGTGAATTTCTTTTTCTGCACCAGCTCTGTGAAATATCTTTCTTTACATGACTTCTTTTTATGACTTTAAATAAAGTCAGCTTTTCTGCATTTCTGATCTTATAAAAGAAAAATTCCCTGCTTCGCTATCACTGATGTCACACATTTAGTAATCACACATATGGCATGAAAATTTTGAGCCTTTAACATAATACATGCTTGATTCTATTTATTTACCTTGTAATTTCAGGGGTGTTAAAGGATGATTTCCCACTACAGCTGTGCTACTTAGTCATGAACAATATTTTTATTCAAGAAAAGACGAGATTATTATTGATTCCATCAGCTTTGGGCATTTAAGGAAAGGTAAAAATTATGCAATAAAATTTTATGAAAGGCTGTCAAAGATTTGTGAAGAAGCCATGGCAAGTTAGTAGGGTTGAACTCCACAGGCTTATTTTTCATGAACACTATACTTCCACTGTCATGCTTTTGTTCTTTTAATGAGTTTTTCTAAAGAGAGACATACATATTTGTGCATGGAACATGATGCTTAGTTGAATGTGAACTAGTTATAGTTCTACAAAGTGTAGTTTAGTTGGAGCAATATAGTTTTATTCCTGTAGTTTTGCATAATTATTTTTTTGCATAATAATGATTTTTTTTGGGAATAATAATTTTTTTTTAATGACAATTGTTTTTATTTTTAATGCCTTAGCTTACTAATTCAAAAATAGCCCAATAGTTTTAGAACATAATTGACTCAGAGTCAATTAAGGTTCATCTTGGCTCTAAAGTAGGATCTTCTCATACCACAGTGTGTGGTCTGGCTGAGAAGCTCTGAATTGTGCAAAGTTGAGATCTGTCACTGTGAGAAACATTTTCAGTGAGGAACATTTTCAGTAACTTTAAGAATTCGATATTATTAGCTAGAATGACTGCATTCCCCATGTATTCTTGGCAGTCCTGTGTTCTTTAAGTACTTGCTCTTCCCCATGTAGCATCATCTATTACCTCCCTAACAATGCCTCAGCTTTCAATGTCTAGTTTGTGTAAGATAATGAGCTTTTGAGTTCAAAGACTGTGTGGAAACTTTGTGATTTGTCAGCTGAGACGTATACATGGAATAGTATGAGCACCTTCAGAGCTGCTGCATAGTATTTTATTGTAGAATAAATAGTGGTGAAGAATTTGAATTGCTTTTTTTTTCTCCTCTGAATTTGACATCCAGCTAAACAAAAAAGACTGTTCCCTGTTTATCAACTGTTTTTTGGTGAAGAATACAACAAATAATTCTCATCTATAATAAAAATTAAAACTTTTCTTCTGATGTGCTGAGAATGCATCAATTGGAAGAAAACACAGGATGAAGTCAAAATGGCTTTTTTAAACTGAAAAAAAATTGATTAAAAAAATCAAATCAGCATACATTTTCATTTTCAGGATTTTAAAATGAAAGTCAAAACTTGCTTTTCTGCTATATCTGCTTTCAGAGTAGTTCATGTGAATCCACACCCATTGCTGGGGAAAAAAGGGTAAGGAAAAATAGTAAAATAGTAAAATATGGTAGTGGGGTTTTTTTTGGTAGTGCTGTGCATTAACAGCTTTCAGAGGGAGGAGGAGCAGGGACTGAGGGACTCTTACCCCCAGCCCCTGTTAGATGTGCCCACGTTTCTTTGTACAGCTGCCTGATGCCTGTGAAAGCCTTCCTCCTCCAGACTCTGGCTGTGCTCACTCCTGCTGAGCTAAGAGAGACAAAGGGATAAATGTCTTGATATCCATCACTTGTTGTGACATTGCCAAGGCAGAACTATTGCTTTCCTTCCTGCAAGAAGGCTGTGGGACATTTAAAGCACCTGGTCCCATTTAAACACCCTGGCTTGGCTTCTTACCAACAGCATATTTGGAGGATTCTAATGTTTTCTTGCTCAATTTTTAAAAAGCAGATCACAATTACCAACCTGTAAAGTTGAACTGCCCATTAATCTGCAATTAAGAATAAAAGCATTAAAGGGGTAAGTAATTAATGGGTATTTTTGTTTGCACAACACCCATGATATAAACTGTGCACTCTTCAATTTGTGATGCTCACACTTTGCCTTACTTTTCATGTTTATTTTTTTCCCCTGAAAAAATTGTCTGTTCCCTTGATCACTTGCTAGATGGTATAGCAACTTTGTGAGTGTTTTTTTTGCATCCCTAGTAAATATTAACAGGAAGACTGTTCTGCTGGTGCATTGTGTTTTCACCTTAGCTTCCTGTGAACTATCTCTGAATCCCCCATTATTAAGAGAGAGCTGAAAGAATGACGTATAAAAAGTTTCTTTATTATGAGAATGAGAGCTGGATATTACCTAAAACACGAAAATTCAGATGTATAAATTGAAAGCAGAGCAGTAACTTCATACAACTAATTAAAACAAGGACAGAATACAATTTGGTATTGTAATAATTTTAAATCAAAATTGTGGTTTAGGTTACAGGTTATCTTTCTGTGTTACATGCCCTTTACTCAGCATAATTCGCACATAGGATATGTAAGTACTGATTCAGAGACTGTGTTCCCCACAAAATTACATGATTAGGTTGACCTTGGCCAGCTGCCAGGTACCTACCCAGCTACTCTCTCACTCCTCCTTGTAAACAGGACATGGGGAGAAAACAGGATGAAAAAGCTTATGGGTTGAGACAAAGACAGGGAAATTACAAATTATCATCAGAGGCAAGAGAGTCTTGACTGAGGAAAAATTACTATAATTTATTGCTAGTTAAAATAGAGTTGCATAGTGAGTAACAAAGACAAAACCTAAACTAACCTTCCCCACAAGTCTCCACCCTTTTTTTCCCATGCTCAGCTTCACTCCTTATCTCTTGACTTGTCTGTCTCCCTCACCCACAAAGTTATGCAGGGAGATGGGTAATGTGGGCAGCTGTCAGTCCATAGCACTTCTCTGTTGTTCCTTCCTTCTCACGCTTTTCCTTGCTCCAGTGTGGGCCCTTCCCATGGGCTGCTGCTCCCATCAGGAAAACCTGCTCCAGCATGAGCTGTCCAGAGGCTGCCATTCCTTTAGGGAACAACTAGTTTTGTGTGGGGTCTCCTGGGGTGCAGTGTGGACATCTGGACATCTGCTCTGGCATGCTCTTCTCCACTGGCTCCTGGCAAACATTTGCTCTGCTGTGATCTCTTCCATGGGTTGCAGGAGAATCTCTAATTCCAGCACTGGGAGCAACTCCTCCACTTCCTCCAGCTCTAACCTTGCTGTCCACAGAGCTGTTTCTCACACTTGTTCTTAACTTGCTCCTCTTTGCTGGACAGTGTTTTGCCCTTTCTTAAATACATTTTCTCAGAGGCACCACACCCATGGCTCCAGGGCTCAGCTGTGTTCTGTGTCACAGCCAGTGGCTGGAACAACCTGGAATCCATGGGGCAGCCCCAGCTTCTCACAGCAGCCACCCCTGCAGCCCCCACTGCCAGTGCTGGGGCACCTCACTCATACAGCCTCCCTTCCCTCAGGGCAATATCCTGCTTTTCTGGGGCCTTGATGTTTCAAATTTTCCTCAAGGAAGGTACAAGCAGGTACAGTCTGTGCTACTTGATTCACACCAACTATATTATTTTAATGTGAATTTCAGCTGGAAGAACACATTGAAATTAACATTTGATGTCTTATTCTTTGATATCTGGCATTTTTCACAGGCACACTATAATAAAGAAGTCAGTTGTTGCTATTAGACATATTTTAGAAGAATTCTTTTTTGATGCATATCTCTACTCGGATTATTAAATTTAAATCACTGGTGCTATCAGTTTGAATACTAATGATACATTCTGCCAGATGGAAGCCTTTAATAAATTTCACTTTCTCTAACAGTCAGCTGTAAATCTTAAATACGAGTTTTTTGGTTATGCCATCTTTAATGCCTTCTGTCCACACTGATTTCAATGTCATCAGTACCTGGGAGGCAGGCAGTCTTTAATTAAATGCCATCCTTTCCCATTTATTGAGATGCAAGGCAGTAGCACAGTCAAGGCTTTTCTTTTGGTGGTTTCTGAACTGCCAGCTACTTTTCTGCTATATTTATGTTGTGTACCTGAGATTGTCCTTCATTCTTTCAGCTGATGTATATATTCCTTATGTTCAGCCTTTTGAACTCTTTTCTGTTGCTCTGTGTGAAGCACTAAGTACTGGGGCTTGTGAAAGAGAAGGGGGAAAGGGGCAGGGAGCTGCCCACTTACTGAGTAGAAATATTTCCTCCAGAAAGAGCAGAAATATTTCCTGCTGGTTTCAGGTGATTAGTGCACTTTGGAGGGCACTGGCACCCTTCGCAGCATGGGGCAGCTGATACAACCCAGGATGCAGGATGAATGAAACTTAATAAATGAGTTTGTCCCTTTCATCAGTGTGTTTGATGGCCTCTTTTCATCAGGTAGTGATATTTTGCTCTAGAGTCATCTACTATATTCACTTTGAGACTTCTGAATTTTTGTGTGGGGGCTATACAGTAGCTAAAATCTATGCTCTTGTGGGAAAATGAACTTTACATAGCTTAACCCTTTCTCTGCTCCGTTCTACATAACTGGGAAGCCATTCTACCATGGCTTCTTTAGACAAAAAAAAGTGTCTATTACTCTGCTAAAAGTGCAGGAAAAGGTAAGCTGGAACTCCTGGCTGTGGTAGGGAGGGGAGAATAAACACTAGATAACAGAAGAGAAAATGAAATCACAGCATTCAAACTTTCTGTACCTTGGGGGAAAGAGAGAACTAAAATACTTACGTGAGTCAATAGCTATTCCCAGTAGAATCCTTGGAAAAGCCTACAGGTAGAGCAAATTTTTCAGTTATTGAGTTATTTTCTCACCAGTCTGTTTCACTTATTGATTAGTTTTGTCACTAAACCTCAGAGCCACACAGTTAAATCTGTTCCATCCATGCACCAGACTCTTCAAATAATTCCATTATCTAAATGATTATCTGAAGTGCCAATTACAAGAAAGCAATTAATAATATTATAATGCAGAGAAAAGGTTTTGTTGAGCTTTATGGTGGTGCTTTGTTCATTGGTTTTCTGTTTTGTTCTCTTTCTGCTTCAAAGTTAAAAATGCGCATTGAAATATCTCCCTCATGGAACAAAAGATGCCAATTATAGAAAAATATGGGCACCAACAAAACATTTCAAATCGTTTTAAGAAATTTTCTGACATAGTAAAGGTAATTAGTATATTTCAGTTTCAACAACTGTAATTAAACCTGACCTTTAAGTTAATTATGTCTTGACATTTATGATTTTAAACTAGCTTTCCCTGTGGTGATGATGTGTTATATACAGATGCTAGTAAATAGTTTCTGTAGTGTGAGCAAGCAGATTTCAGATGTGCCTACACTGCAGTTCAGAAAACAGCATCATGCACATACCTTCAATACATTTGTGCTCTTTTAGTTAATGCTATTCCTAGATTTTGTAATGGCATCCTGACATTGCTTCTTATGCACAAAAATCACTGACACAATTTCAAAAGGAGCTTAATGAGCAATAATACATCCTGTTATTGTTTCTATTTGCTTTTACATAAAACCATTAAGTCACCATGGAGATTAGAGGCAAATAAGTCCACCTCTTATAAAGGCTGCAGCATAGGAAAGATACAACTAGTCAGCCATGGGAGTTCGAAACTGAGGATGTATGACAGAATAAAAGTTGAGAACTGAAAACTGTCCTTGCTCAGAGAGAACATTAAGTCTAGCTAGGTTTAAGGTTAAACTAAAAGGTGATATTAGATAATGCTAGAAGAAACATCAGTGATGGGACATGTAAGGAGAGCATTAAAAGATGTAAGGACAGGCATTTCTGAACATAAGAGGATTTTGCAAAAAGGCATAGCCAAGGTGTTTTTATGAAGATAATAACGGTGACATTGAAAAGCTGTATTTTTGACAATAAACCCCACACTGGCCTATCGCAGAGAGATCTATCTTGACTGAAAACAAGATCAGTAGACTTCAGGAAAGATCTTGGCCATTTTGAAAGCCCAAGGGGACCTTGCTGTTTATTTGGAAGGGGTGGGAACTTTTTCTCCAAAGATGTTTCATGTGTGATGAATACTAGATTTCACAGCCCTAGTGCTGATACTGGGCCTGCAGAGTTGAACTCTCAGTTTGATCAAAAAACCTTAGCTGTCTCCCTTTAAAAGCATAGTAATTTATGGAGTTTCCTTCCTGATCCATATATTCATCTGCTTTGTATATGTCATACATTGAGAAATCTCTACTTCCTGCTTTCAGGCTGCATAACTTCAAATCCATATGGAAGTATTTGTATATTATAATTGCATGTATATGTTTCAAGTGGAATAAAGCCAAAATTCAAAATTATTTGTGTTTATATGGGAAGTGGGTTAAATAATACAGCTGTACCATTTTGGTGGTTCTAAGCTTTCAAAATACAGCTTATTTTTAAATGTCTGGTTAGTACAGGCTACCCAAAAACATTTCCCTAAATCCAACAACCAGTACAGTGCATGCATTTATGGGGAAACTGATTTATTTTCTTTCCTATGCTGGCAATCCCTCAAAAAGTTTTCTTAAGCTGTTTGCTTGTTTGGATAAGTCATAGTTTATTTTCTGTTTTGTTTCTTCACAAAATTTTGACATGATTTTATGGTGGGTCACTTGTGATGAGGAAAGGGTCAACAGAAAGTTTTACAAACTGAAAGGCCTAGTCTTGTTTAGGATATCTAGACCCTGGTTGCCTGACCTGTTCATTGACTGTGCTTTCTAATTGGGCTGTCATTGCTATCCAACCAGCAGTGTAATGCTGCTAACTGCTAGTTTAGTCAGAACATGAAAATCAATCTGCCAGTAAAGGGCATAGCAAGCACCATGCCTACAGAGTATTGTATGTTTGGCCTTGGCATTCAAAAGAAACTTTTTTATTTCTGCTACTCTGGCAGAATAGTGTAGATTTATTTCCAAACTAAGTGACTCACAGCTTCTGATATTGTCTTTTTGCACTGGATTAAAAGGTGTTTTAAGAAGTGTTTTTCGATGTAAGACAAACTGCAGAACACATATGTTTAAGAGGTATGTGACAAAAGAATGCTGTACTCCTTGAGTTGTGGTGCAAAGTTGTGCTGTGCATCCTGATGTCTTTTGCCATAATTACTGCAGTTTTTCCTTTCTGGTATAGAGCGTGGGATCTACTAGAACTAATAGAATACATGAAAAAAGCAAGTGACATTGTGCAAAAAAGTAGAGAAGTAACAGCTCATTTTTTCCTGAATAAGTTTCCTCCTAGCTATGCTGTTTTTGGCATTTTAGAAAAATAAAACAATTGATCTGATCTGAAAACTGCATGAAAAGCAAGAATGCTTTCATCAAAGTGAAAATGAAAAAAAAAAAAAAAGCCCTTGACTTTCCTATACTTAAGTTTGTCAGATCCAAAGGAAATGAGGCAAACATGTACTTGGATTGGAACTTGATTATAGAAATGACTTGGAACTTAGCCTGGAAATGGTGCTAAGCCACCTCATCCCCATTGTTCTATTTATCATACTGTTTTCTTTTAATTTACAGCTTATGCCCTGATGAAAAGGTGAAAGGTGTTTGCTCTTTCTTTTTCCTTTCTGTTCTTCAGGTAGTAAATAACAGAAGCTTATTTTAATCAGTTAAAAATAGCTTTCTTGTAATGTTTATACTGTTCCTTTCAATTTGAGACCTGAATTATCTCAACATACTCATATCAATTCAAGAGGTAAAAATTACAGAAATATCTCTATGTATTTTAACCAGAAATATAATGTAGAATATTAAAAATATCTAAAGAAGTAGCAGTTGGGTTTTGGCATGGAGGTTACTCAATCATACACTTAGTGTACTGTATACCATATACCTCTTTTGCAAACAATTCAAGGGCCACTGAAGTCAGTGAAGAACCAATGGCTTTTTAATTGGTTTTAAATTTTTGCCCTAAACACTGGGAAGGAAGCAAGTGAGAGAGAATATGACAAAGATCATTAGACTAGAAGGTTGTAAATTGTGGATAACCAAAGAAGAGTTGTTTTCGTATAGAAATAAACTCCAGGGAGTATCATGTAAGACTAACAGGTGGTAGTACAAGGCAAGGAAAAGGAGACATTTGTGGAACACGTAGGTAAAATGTGAGACTCCATTGCCAGGGGAAGTCAGGGATGCTGGATGTTTACAGAAGTGCCAAAAGCAATTCAAGAAATCCTTGTAAGAGGGGCAGAGCTATTAAGCACACAGACATAATGCCAAGCTCAGGATGTCCATGATCCATACATTGCTGGAAGCAGTACTCTGGGGAAATGCTGCTGTGTGTCTCCCCTGCTCTGCATTTCACTGCAAGCCCACTGTTAAACACAGCCAGTAACAGGCTGCCTGACAAAGTAGACCTTTGGCATGACTCACTAGATATGCTTCTAAATTCTTGAATAGCTTTATGAGCATCACAACTGGTGAGCCTGTTTTTCTATAGGTGTTTGACACACATTTGTTTCTGGCAGATTAAAGATGTGAGCTCTGATTGATGTTCTTCCCACAGATTTGAACTGTAAATAGTGTGCCTATCTGTTGTTTTGTAATATTTCAAGAGTATTGAGCATGTACTACAGCTTTTTTCTTAGGGAAGTATTATCTTCAGCACATTTATTTTCAGGAAGCATGATAGGTATTTATTATCTGTGAGCTTACTCCCATTTTGGGGGAATGTAAATATAGTTAAACTTGGACAGAGGGATCTGAAATTTTGTGAGTACAAACATACATGGAGATATACGTAGCTGTGGTCATATAAGCCTTGTTTAGTTTAGAAAGGAGACTGAAAACAAGATGTCTAACTGTTTCTCTGTAACAAGCACAATAAAACACAGGACAAGATGCAGTTTAATATTAATATAAGTACTGTACACTCACCCTGTTATAAACCAAATAATTAGACAAAGTCCACACCCTACACATCTCACCATCTAATTAGGATAGTTTCAGTATAAACAATTAGAAGCCTGACAGTGTGAGCAAAAGGGCTCACCGGAGTTTTATGAATGTGAAAAAAAATAGCTGGTCTGAAGTATGCAAGAAAGACAAATTATGTGAAATTTCTTTCCAGCAGCGCACTGTGAGGAGGATTATCTGCTAATAAGAACTAGGCAGATGGGATTTTCATTATTCTTAGGACTTCTTTATGATAAGATATTTCTCTGAATACTGTGCCCTATATTCTGATGTTCATCCGTCTTTCATAGGAGAATTCCTGTGAAATCTTGTGTTCAGTCAGTTGTACAAAGGGGGCATCTTTTCCTTAATGTGCATCAGGCTTACCAGGTACTTAATTATAGTGTGACACATGGTCCTCCAGACATGGAGAAAATGTACAGCTGCCACTAAGAGTGTGGGTCCATATCAAGGTGTAGAGGGAACTTCTCCCAAGGACATTGATGCAATGCCTGATATATAAGAGGAGAACTATGGAACCTGTGCTTTCAGGAATAATAGAGCAGGTTTCAAAGATACATATAATGTGTACTCTGTAGTTTGACATGTTAACAATTGTTTGACATCGCCAGAATTCTCATCAGTGACCAAAAGCAATAAAGATTTGCAGCACAAATACTTAGACCTGAAGACATTTATCTGAACTCAGGTTTTATAGCAAGTTTCCTTCTGAGGGAGGAAAAAAACTGATATTAATACTTCAGCTAAGTTTGTATTAGACTAATACCAATTTGTCATTTTATCTTTATTTGATGATTTATTTATGAGGATGATTTAATTTCAAGGCCTATACTGTTTTCTGAGCTCTTACCATTTTAAACACTTCTATACCTCATGCTGTTAAGCCTTTGAACATACACACAATATACTTCTCTTACATCTAGATTTCTTACGCTATAGCAGAAAGCAAACATTTTTAATTTATCAAAGAATGTCTTTCATTTCTTGCCTGCATTTTGTTTCCTTTATAAATAATTTTTATGTACAGTTTTAAAAATATAAACAAATCCTCCATGACATTCTTTCTGATCATTAGCGTTACAGTCTCTCAGATCAAAAGTTTTGCTGGATTTCTTTGTGAACATGAAAAGTCCTAATCCACACACTCAAGAAACTTGCACTAGAAATCTTTTTCTTCTGTTGTTCTGGTCTCATTAAATCTGAAAGTTAATTTAAGAAAGAAATTTAATGGGCATTGCACAGTCTAAAAGAGGTTGAACCACACTATATATGACTGGAAACAAATGTCAATGGATTTTTTTCTAAAATTCTTAAAATTCAAATATTTATCTTGATATTATAAATGTTGCTCATGCCACATAAAATTATTTTTTCAGCAAAATGCAATAGAGTTATTGTAATGGTAATTGATAAGTGATGTTCTTCAGGGAACTGACTCATTGTTCTGCTTGCAGGTTGCTCACATTTCCAAGATTAAAAGCAGAACGAAAAAAATGCAGTGAAAGCAAATGGCTGCAAAAGATGTCTCCATTAATAGGTAGCTAATGAATAATTATGATTTTATGGAAAGTGTGGGAAGAATGAGAATGCCTGTTCTTTCTCTCCCTCCTACTATTTGTGCCTTCAGAAAGAACTGTCCCCCAACTTCACAGCATAGGGAGCACTGTGAAAAAAAACTTTTTTTTTTATTTAATTGCTATCATGTCCTTACTATCTCTGTCATTTTCTCAAAGCCAGATCACAAATTCCCTTCATTTTCTCCTGCTTATATCCCTACTGTCCCTGGCCTTTCATACCTCAAAATTTTGTGTTCCTCCCAGCCATCAGTATTTTAGATAATTTACTGTGTAACTCTTTCACTCAGTGAACTCTGAAATGTTCACCCTTTGTTCAACGAACAGGTCTCATTTTTACTTTTATTGCATGAATGTGGTGTCAAATTTAAGTACCTCAGGTCTTGTGCTCTCCCATGCAGACTGCACTGGCCAGGTTTGCTGAGTGTGTAATCCTTGGGTAGGAGAGAGGTGAGACCACTTTACTACCTCTGTGTTAAAAGGCATCTCTAAATAACCATGGAGATTGCTTCATGGTTGCATTTTTGTGCCTTTACATGACCTGATACATTTGCTCAGGGATTTAGTGAGTATGTCACAATTTATCGGGGATTCATGCCCAAGGACGTAGAAAAAATTGATGCCGGAACCTACTTGTAGGTTGATTCTTTTTGCTTCATGTGACAGTCATCACAATCATACAGGTTAAGATATGAACCTAATTAGCATTTGGGGCAAAGCAAAAGCTCAGTGAAAGACTTTTTGAAGTCAGCAGTATAGAGTATTTCCATTCTGTTCCTAGACTGCAGGTATGAATTATGTGTCTAGCCATTTAAACTCCCTCTAAGTGTCTTCCAGAGGCCAATTTATACCAAGTCTGAGAAAGGTATTTCCAGAGAGGGCTTTATCCTTTATGGGAGATTTTATGATTTTATGATTTTGTCTTCCACTGTTGATAGTGGAGGGATCTTTGATTGGACATCTGTATTGCTGAATTGTATTAATTCTAGTTGAAATGTACAGCTGTATATTACAGATGAGGCTGAGTCCCTTTACCCTTTGAAGTCCAGTGATTCCTAATAATGTTAAGCACAGAGGGATATGTTTTCAAAGACATTTAGATGCTTAGAGGTATCTAATAGGATTTTGAAGATCACTAAGGCAGACTGGGCATCTAACTTTAGTTGATTTACCTGAGGTAGGCTACTATTTCTGTTTGCCTATATGTGATTTTTTTTTGTGTCATAATCCCTCTCAGCCCCATCTATAATCTTGATGCCAGGTGTTATTTCATTTCCAAGGAATGTATCCTATTCATCTATGTTTATATACAGGTAAAAAGTGTTAAATCTCCATTTTTAGACTATAAGGAAAAGAGTTTTCATTAAACTCTTGTATAAGGTCATCAATTTTGCAGTGTAGTCTGGTGGGCTGTCATGTGGAGTCATCACTTTTCCAGAGAACTGCAGGTACTTTTATACTTCAGCTACCATACTGTGATTTTTTTTCAGTTGAGTCAAGTGAAAAAAAAATATATGAAAAATGCCGTGCTCTTTAAATCAGGAGAATAATTTTCCATGTAGTCAAGCTTTAAATGTTGTGGACACCAAAATGCTATATTTTGAAGGACCAGTGGTACAAAGCAATACTATTTATCCTTTGTTGTTATTCCCATGACAATAAGAATACATCCAGGAACATATTGTGAACAAAACTGCTGGTGCTAATGATGACCACAGACAGGAGACATTCAGTCTTGCTCCTAATTTACCTTCCATAGTTTCTTTAACCATATAAGCATTTATTCAAAGTAATGACTACCTGATTTATTCCCATGTCCCAGTTTTCACTTTGCTCTCATTCTGCCAGTCTGGAGTGACAAGAAATTTTTCTGCTTAACTTCCTTTGGCCAACAGATTTTATTTTTAAAAATGTTATTTTTAAATAGCTGTGTTTTTAAAGGACTGTCTGTGAATAAGGCACATATACTTGATAGAATTTGAAACAATTTCTGTCATATCCTAGATAGACATATCTATGCTCTGCAAGTTACTACACATTTAAAACCTCAGTTCCTTTTCAGTCTACCTTATTGTTTCCCATTTGTAAGGAGTAAGTGGACCAAAGTCAATTAAGTAGCAGTAACACATATCAAAAAAATAAGAACTGCTTAGATTGCTTTTTGCTGAAAGTCACTGGAAGTGCAGTGTGCTATTCCTGAGCACAGCCCTTAGAGCCTCCCTCATTCTGCTGCTGTAACATAGGTTGGCTGGTTCCTTGTGCCTGCATTCTGGGCTTCTCATTCCTGTGTCAGTCAGAGATTTCTCAGCAGTGGGAGTTACAGCCTGTGGAACTGCCTGGCAATACAGATGCCAGGGCAAGATGCCTGGTGATGAAAAAAATTCCATGATGATGATGATGGAATTGCATACTCAGTTTGCTGCTGGGAATTATCTGCTCTGGTAGGATCACCCAGGAACTGTATACATTGAATACACACTATTAAAGCCTGTGTCTGATTCCATTAGCACATGACAGAGAGACACAAATCAGTTCTAAAGGCATTTGCAAGCAGCTGCTGCCACAACAAATATAACATTGGCACAGCTTTTCAATTGTGTAAAGAATATGTAATATTATTTTAAACTTCCATCTTCCAATTGCACCTTATATACAAAGTTCTAACTTGTGTAATTTTTAAAGTTAATTATGTAACAGGGATTTTGTGAAATAGCTCTGAAATACTTAAAATGGATCTTAAAAAAATCAAAATCCTGTTATGACAGCTGT
Source organism: Scytalopus superciliaris (assembly GCA_013400415.1). NCBI lineage: Eukaryota > Metazoa > Chordata > Aves > Passeriformes > Rhinocryptidae > Scytalopus > Scytalopus superciliaris. The sequence goes on from VXBX01005320.1 coordinate 703,769, forward strand.
AGTAATAATATCTATTGTTAAGTTTTGCTAGACTTTCCTCTGTCATATATGCTCAAAAATATGTCTTGTTTTTTAAATATCTTCTTTTTATGACCTAGGAACAGCATTTACTACATGCTCTTAACATTCAGTAGCTATGCAATAAAACCACATGCCCTTGAGTACATATTTTGTATGCATGATATAATGGAATGATTTCCTACTGAGTTAAGCAGCATTTATTTTTCTTTATCTTACCTGAACTATGATGGACCATAGGCTTTCTGAATACAACTGTGGCAAATTAAGCCTGACCTTTTCTAATGGGAATTCCAATCAGTAGGAAACTGTGAAAAATAATCTGTACCAGTGCTTTTCCTGTAGACTTGAAGTTTCCTGCCCTTCAGCAGATCTCTAAGGATATTTTCCACCACAGTCTACTGATGTGGCTAAGGAGGAATCGAGGACAGTCCAAGTACTTTCACTGTTGTGTTTTATCTTAATGTCAGACACTGGCACCTTTCTGCAATTGATTTTATTTCTCCATGCAGTGGGATCTACCTGTAATATTCCACTAACGTGTGTAGGACTTATACGGATGCCCATTAACATTCACGCCATGTTAAAAATAATTAGTCTTCCTTACAATGGATGTTGTTGAGAGCAGCATTCACTAACAAGTCCCGTATATGGTTCATTTAATTCCATATGAGTGAAAGAATTACAGGCTCTAATTTGAAAGTCAGTCAGAAAGATAACATGAACTTAACACTTGTCATGAAACACTAGAATTCAAGACCCAGTTGTGAAGTAAACACTTCACTTTTCTGTTGTTATAGAAAATTATTTCTTTGAAATGTAATGATCAAATTCTGATAGCCTGTGCATTGGCAATGCTAAGAGAAAGATGGCAGCTATATACTGGAAGCTGCTGTGCTATGTACTTTCCCAATTAAAAGTATCTACAAAAGTGCTTAGAATACATTCGCCTTCAGAAATGCTAAGTAAAGGCTGTTTCATAGTTGAACTGTTCTATATGTACTTCATATGAATAGATTGACACCTGAAAATTGTAGTTCTGCCACTCTGGTTTCCTCAGAACCAAACCTTTGGCTGAGTGTCAGTACAGGAGCCTAATGTATGGATTATGCAATCCAATAAGTCCCTAATCACCTTAGACGTATATGCAGATAAGATGACATTATCTCAGTCTGAGGATCACTGTCACATAATGGTCATGCTCGGGTATAATGACTCTGACTTTCATTTTAATAGATAAAGTGAATTGTCTATTATTATAGTAGTTGTGATAGGCACAACTCTTTTAACCAGTCTGACAATGGAGTTGTGTTTTTCCTGCTCATGTATCTGTACATACCATTTAATAACAATTCATCATTAATTTCATAGCTTGAATTTGACAGGAGCAAGTCCAAACTCTTCTGATGCAGAAAAAGCAGTGCTACAGGTACTGCAGGCAGATTAAGATGAGAAGAGAAGAACATGAAAAATCCAGTTAGTTGATCTTTTCCAAACATGATCAGTGAAATCATGCACTCTGTTGAAGGCAAGCGTGGCTTAACCATTAACTTCAGAGAAGAAAACATTTTATCCAGTGCCCAAAATATCAGTTCTTGTGAATAAAAGGTGAAGAAAATAAGATTGTTATATGTTGTTTCTGAGAACAAAACCACTTTATTTTTATTTTTATTTATGGTGGTCTGGAAAGACCAAACAAGAATTTGGTCTAAAATTTTTTATACATACAGAAAGTAAGGAGTGAACCTGGACTTAAGGAACTTTACCTTTCAGATAAGAACTATAAATGGATGTATTACTTGTGGACCTCAGTCACAGAAAGACTAAATTACTGAAAATATGTCTGCCAGAGCCAGGAATGAACGCAAATCTTCTGAGTTTTAGTCCAGTGTTCCAACTGCAAGACAAGTTCTTCTCACTTTTCATGTATGCTTTCTTTATGGGTATAAATATGATTTCCAGTGCAATGAAGTATTTTTAACAGACTTTAACAATACCAGGATAGTTGATGCAGTTGGAGTTCATGCTAGAACATAGATTTATAAATCTGCAAGTAGTAAATGAAAAAGAAAGCATGGGGACACAAACACATGTCTTGAGACAGAACTTAGCTCAGAAAAATCCTTATGCTTCTCTATCAAGATCAAATTGCCCTAGTTGTATGAACAAAAAGTAGGGTTTAGACAAAATGATGTAACTAAAGATTTACCTACCTTCCCAAATTAGTCTGAGGGAATGAATGTATTCTGACAGTTTCCTTTTGTTTCAGCTTATTCTTATTGCTTATGTTTAAGATACAGCCAATTTTCTTTGTTGTACATATTTGGGTTACATCAGGAAATTAGAAAATACTGTAAGTTATATAGTCCTTTGTCAGATCATTATTTGACTCACTTCTGTGGAAAATTGTGTTTAAAAAAAATGGTACAAAAAAATAAAAAAAAGATTGAATTTCAACTGATCACAGATGACTTTTTTTTTTCTTTCAATGAAAACGTACATTTTCTCCATGGGAAGGAAAATGCAGTTCCTGAAAGTGAAATTATTTTTGTTTCTGCAGAAATTATAAAATCATTTCTGTGTTATGTTCTGAGAAACTTTGGGGCTTAATCATTCTAATGCATGATTTACTTCAATTTATGATTCAGACTAGTGTTCAGTGATTATTTTCATGGAAACCAATTCAGAAGGGCTATTCTTGTAGTAGCGACAGTGACATTTCTATCCTTGTAAAATTAAAGAATGGAGATAAACACTGTTTCTAGGGAAATATTATCTTTTCCATTGTATAATGTACTGTAATTAAAAAACTTAAATACTTGCAGCTACATATTCCTCAATGAATGAATTAACTGTGAAACAATGTCTGGGGTTTTTTCACTGAAAAAACTCTTATCGACAAGCTTGAGCTGTAATTCTGCAAACTTTTCTCTGCTTGAGTAATCCTGTGAAGCTCAATGGGGCTACACAAATGCATAATCACATAATTGAAAACATAGTTTTAAGTATAGTTGTGCATTCAGTACACAAAGAAAACAGACTGTCAGATAAAATAAGAAAGTAAACCCCTTGCTTCAAATCTGCAATGGATTTTTCAGAAAGGCATACTTGGACAATTTCTGTTGTTATCTTTATGCCTTTCACAGTATGTGTACTTGTCCCTGTCCTCCAGACAGAAAATATAAGTGAAATCCACCAAGTTATGTGAGGTTGTAGGGCTGGATTTTCCTAGTCATGCTTTAGGCCTCTTCAGTATTTAAGATTTGGAAAATGGAGTCCATTTCACTGAACAGACTATAGTACTGCCAAGGCAAATAACTTAATATACTTTCTGACAATGTAATTTTAATCTATTTTAGGTAGTAAGTGTAATGATTTGGGACTATAAGTGTTGCAATATTTATTGGCAGAGATGGTATCTTTTTTTAAAAAAAATCTCATATAATTGGAAATATGCAAAAAATTTATGACACGATCATAAAACCAGGTGTTGTAATTTAGTGTGTTCACAACTGCTTTGAAAGATTGGAAGACTAACCTTTTCATTCAGCCTGTTTTAACTTGGATCTGTGGATATAATCTTCAGGAATCAGTAAGGTGCAACACCTACCTATTCAGCCCTTGATTTCTCTGTTTGCATCCATTATTAGCATAGATACTACCTACATGGCAGTATTTCTGAGCATTAGAAAGAGGACTGAAAAAGTCTTCCAATTGATTTCACATTTGTAGGTGTGATTGCTCTGGGTAAACAGCTTGTAGTAAATGCTGCCCTAGATTAGCTGGCAAAGGTAGGAGTGAAGAGCTCCGTAAACCTATAGGATTCCTTTAGTTTTAATGGTCTTGCCTTTACTGGTTTCTGAAAAGGCTTTTCCTAGTTAGGCTGTAATTCCTCTTTTTGTATCGGGAAAAATATATCCTGCTAGGAACAAAATGAATGATTGTGACTTATTTTCTAAGGAAGAGAGTGTTGAGCTTTGTGGGTCTTAGTATAGGAAGATCTTATTGTTCTTTCCATGAAATTTTAATAAATCAATGATAAAACTCATAGGATTCACTCATAACTTGCAAATTTCTGTCTGACAGGTCCGTGCTTGAAAAAGTGTTAATGATTGTTATTTGATTAATTCTTGAAGAGGAATCCTAATTTGCATCAAGGAAGGAAGAATGTATACATATCAGTGATCTGATGGAGGCAGGTAAATGCTAATTGTTTGCCTGTGTTGTCTCCAGAAATTAATAGCTTAAAAAAATTATTCTGATCATCCAACTAAATAAAGGAAAAAAAGAAATGGAGTTTAGGAAAACTAACATACTCACTGATAAATTGTCAAGCAAGATCTATCCAGTTTCTCCTAGGATCATAGTGACTTTCACAGTTAACTTCTCTCTGTATCCACTGTAGTTGGGGAGGAAAAGAATTGATTAAAAAACAGGAATCAAAAATTCTCATTAAAATTGAAACATTTCATAGAGAAAAAAAGGCTGTTTGAAGAATCAGTTCTGTTGCCCACGTGCTCTAATTCTTTAAGCTTATATTTTTTTATTGGCATTGATTAAACTTGTGGTAAAGTAGTAACTCTGAGTGCTAAGTATATTTTGCAGAGAAAAATAATAAAGGGGCAGAGGGTGTTCGAAGTCAGGTGTATTATATTGAATCAGTATCTATTCTAAATAGCCTCACTTGAACTTCAAAGAAAAAAGCTTTAAGTGGTAGAGAACAGGTTAAGGATATATATTCTTTTCAGTTTTGTTGGCAAGGTGTTGACAGCCTCTCACTAAAGGGGTAGTGGGAAGAAAGCTGAATGGGACTTTTTACACAGGCATATGGTGATAGGACAAGAGTTGATGGTTTAAACTGAAAGAAGGTAGGTTTAGGTTAGATGTAAAGAAAAAATTCTTTGGTATGGAATAGGTTATGTAGACAAGTTGTGGATGCCCCATCCCTGGAATTGTTCAAGGCCAGGCCTTGAGAAATCTCTAGCAGAAGGTGTCCCTGCTCATGGCAGGGTGTTGTAACTACGTAACCTTTAAGATCCTTTCCAACCCAAACCGTTCTATGGTTCTTCATAGGCAAAAAGTAATTTTGAAGAACATTTTTTTAATGCAAAGGGTAATGGCATCAATACCTGCCAAGACATTCAATAGCTCACAAATTATTGACTCTAGATCATAAACTGCATTACACTTGCAGCTGTATTAAGTTCTTTAGTGAAATCAACCACTTTAACAGCAGAAAACTTACAATCACATAAATGATGACTGAAATGTCTGCTAGCTGTTTCTTTAAACTGTGATTTCAGTTTTAATTTTTTAAGACTTATTATATGGAAGATTAAAGCACATTTTTTCAGTGTATCATTTAAATCAGTCATGAATAAGTTGATACCAGTGGGCAATGTGTTTGAATATTTCATTACAAAGTGATGGAGCATCTTATCTTGCTTGTTAGAGTGCTTTTACTCACCAGTCCATTCTGCTCTCTTATTTGACATGACCTGAATAAAGAATAACCAAAAAGTTCAGCAAGGACAGAATAAAAAAGCCATATCAATAGAGAAAGAAAGTTCTTAAAGTCCTGATGATATTGTTGCCTTAATTCAGTCAGCGCTATGAAAATAGTTTTCTGAGTTATTCAAAGCCACGTAATGATGTTTTGCTTGCACAAATATAATTTAGTAAAGCAAAGTAAATATTTCTTCTTGTAAACAGAAACTAAATATACTTAGAATTGATTTTTTTCCTGTAAATTATGGCCCTTGCTCTTAAAATTTTTTTTTGAGACTCCAATCTCTTGTCAAATTAGGGAAGAAACTAAGAATTGAAAGAGAAGTTGGTATTTCTAGAAACACTTTCCTTTCTTTGTGATTCTCTTGAGATCAGAAACTGTTTGGAAAATCTTAAAGACATTCAGAAATGTAAGCTCTTTTCTCTAAGCACTGTAAATCATCTAGAACACCATTTTATCTACAGAGCATTAGAAACAGTATAACAGTGTTACTCCATGACTTATTACTATGCTGAAACTTTTAGACTGTTTCTCAGGACAGCCTCAACAGAGCTGTAATTATGACAGAGCGTCCTCCACCTGACATGCTTTTCCCACTGTCAGTCTCCCTTTCCAGCTGTTTTCTACACCTTGATACTCTTTCTGTGAGACTCCAAAGTGCAAGTCAGCTTAATGTGACTGTGGCTTTTATCAGGTCAGCGAAAACTCTGCAGGATTGAGGTTTTTCTTTCAACTTTCATATACATAGAACAAAAATCATGCAAAATTCTCAGTGGTGTGTCAATACCTGCCAGGAGTCAGGAGCTGTCTGGGTGTAGGAATAGCAACTGGGAATCAAAGAAAGGATCCCTAGCTGTGCCTGTGAGTACCTGTACTGTCTGCAGCTGTTACTGTTAAATCAGAATTTCTTTTGTTTCTCCCATATATCTCAACAGTAGCCAACAATGTATAAGAAGATTGACAGATTCTAAATCAAACAGAAAATCAATGCAATTGTTCAGTTGGGACTTTCTGACCTCTTTTTCAGATGCCAGTGGAGATGGCATCCAAAGTAACTTCCCTGTTTTCCTGGACAGAAGTCACCCTGTTGACTTGCCTTGGTGGGCAAGGGGGAGATGTAGCCTAACACATCACCCTCAACAACCATACGGAAGAAGAGCAGATGCTGAAATGTTTTATTGCCTTATGTTGTCACAGACTGCCATCAGTGGATTTTGCTCTCTTGACTGGTGATGTTGTATTCATATAATGCTTAGAAGACACAAAGCAAGAAAACAAAGTAAATATGTTGCTTGTCAGCCTGCAATTTGTCTGTATTGGCACTTCACCATGGATCTTTCATCAGATGTATTCAGTTTTGAAAACTAATCTATTTCTCTTTGTGTTTACTCACTAAACATGTAACAGAAATAGTATGCTACAGTCTTAGGTTTATACTTCTGCTTATAATATTTTGAATATCATAGTATATTAATTATAGGAAAGCATATTCAACAAAGGAGCATCTGTGTGACATAGTTTCCTATAAAAGTAACAAGTAGTTCAATAAGCAGTGGCAATAAGGAGACCTGGCTGTTGTGAAGTCATGTCTTGAGAGTGAGCATCTCTGTGGAGGTGCATTCACACCGAAACAGTACAAACAAGGAGGTATTAGGGGCTATACTTGTAGGATGATCAAAAGTTTTAATTAATGTGAGTGAAGGTTTAATATGTTTCATAAGTTGGGAAATTAATACTGTTCTCTATTCTGCTGTGTATTTTCATGGAAATTAGGGGGAAGAGAAAAAATCTCATGCCTTTTATCCTCGGTCATACTTGCCCTAGCTGGGCAATAGTTAAAGAACTATAAAAGGAAACTAAATGGCCTGGTAAACATGCACTGAAGAGCACTGCATAGGTATTAGGAAAGGGTTATGAGATAAACTACATATATAAAAGTGAGATTTTGCAGTGGTGTAGGTTGAGGACTGTTTAAATAATTCAAAAAACAGTCAAAATGAATAATTTTCTGCAAACAGAACACTTCAGAATTCACCTGACTCTTCAAGAGGGCTTCAAAGTGATAATTAAGTGTTTGAGAGGAGCTGTAATACTTGGGGGATTATCTTGCACGCAGAGGGTCCTATTTACTCTGCATCAGTCAAATAGGCATAAGTTTGAAATTTAAGGAAGTTATTTGAGAAAGGTGATGATTGCCAAAGCTCCTCAACATGCCATCAAGAGAAATATTTGAGATCTCACCTAAGATCATTTAATTTCAGTGGAAAGTAGAGTGATATAGAAGAGTAGGATCTGCTGAACCAGGTGAAGTTTGACCATTCAATGGAATGAAAATAACTATCCAAAATTAAAAATGCTATCAGTTCCTGAAGTGTCCTTCCAGACTGTGTTTGCATGGCATAACACAGAGCTGCAGAGAGATACTACAGTTAGACTTGAGTGTCCTGTCAAGGACTGTGGAAGCAATATAGCTGTGTTAATGTGGCACCATCTAGGTGAATAAGTGCTTCTCAGTACACAATATAAGATTAAGTGCAGTTATAAACATAGTGGTATTGTGTTTGGTGCCTGTGCTAGCCAATTATTTTTGCAAGGCTCTGAATTGAGTTCTGCAGATCTGCACCTCAGAAGACAGATGCAGTGTCCTTGGCAGTGAATGGCTGCTGTTGTGTGTGGTTGTGCACAGAATCCATAGGTATAATACAACTACTTTTTGTGAACATATAGAAAGAAAGAAATCAGTGTATTTCTAACCTTTCAAGTTAATACAAAGAAGTGTATTATAACATCAATGGTTTCATGACAAATTCAGTATATTATGTATTCTGTAAATGTTCTGTCTGATTGTAAGCACATCAGTATGAAAAGCTCCAGAATCCTATTCTGATGGCAGATTATTTTGTTATTTAGACCTTAAAAAGCCTGTTTGCTTATAATCTTGATTTCTGAGTGTCTTGATCTGTTTGTTTGTATGTGCAGATGTACAAAACCCCCTCAGAATGTCCAGAATTTTTACAGAGGATAAAAATATGCCTGAATCTCTGCTGCTCATGATGTTAACTGGTAATGCAAAGTACATGAGGAGAAAGGAGATGGCACTAAGTGACATGAAACCTGACTTTTTGATTGAAAAATGTTGTATTTTCTCATCTCCCTGCTGTTCCTGTCTCAGGCAGCAGCTCACATTTGACAGCAACAATTATGAAATTGGCATACCAAAGAGAATTTTTTGCGTTCAAAGAGTTAAATCCCAGTTAGTGTTAGAGCTACATTAGTGCACCTCTCCACAAAGAAATGTTGCGTTTCCCCAAGGAAACACATTGGAAAAGAAACAATGAAAAAGTTAAGTTTAAAATATTTTCCAATCACAGTGATTTCTCATGGCTTCTGTATCTTTTAACAATTCTTAAGCAGCACATGCCCATTGTTTTTTGCTGCAGTGATTTACAGCATAGGCAAAGTTGCACATAGTTTCACACCAATGAGAATTTGTACATTGCATCTGAATTTATCTTTTGCAAAGTGAGCAGACATGTAAATTTTCCAAAACACTAAGTTGCACCTGATAACTTAAAATATAAAAAAATGTGTATATGAGAATTTTAGTAAGCTACACATTTATTGTAGGATGGATCTGACAAGGTCAATGGTTAACAACATTAGTAAGAGGTAATAGAAATAAAAGCCTGTTTAGTCATCTTCCTAGACCTAATTAGGGGATGAATACCTGAGAGAGAAAAAAACCCATAGTCTGGAATGCAATTATATGGGAAATTTAATCTTATGTCTGACTACAAAGCTTTGTTTGTATGTTTGTATGAGTTGGTAGGACTGAAGTTGAAAGGAAAATATTCCTGTATTCTTTATCCTTGCTTCATCCTGGCTAATCTTTTTTTTTTTTTTTTCCTTCTGCAGTTTCATGATAAAATAGTTCTTCAAAATGGACTTGGATTTAACCCTCTGTATCTGCCTCTTGCCTCCTGGGTTTTGGAAGGTTTGAAAACCACAGTCAGGTATGAATTTCTCTTTGAAATATCCCTTCTCTGTTCATATTGTCAATTCATTTGCAGGACTCTTGTGTTGTAGTTTTCATTGGTATGCATATGAACTCTTATAACCAAATTTAAATATTTGTCAACACAAGCTAGGTAGGTGAAATGGTAAAACTTCTCCTGGTATTTCTTTCACATAGTTTAGGAAGTTTGGGGTTGTTGACCGGTGCGTCAGTAGTTGATATAAACCAGGTAGTGTCAGTATCAGACTGTGTCAGGTAGCCTTTCACTATACAGCAAAAATACCCGGCAAAACTGGTAGTCACAGCCCTGGCAGTCAGGTAGTGAAACAATGTGGTGCATTCTAGTGCCATGGAGTCTTTTACTAATTAAGTAAACATGGTTCTTGCACTATTACTGGGTGATGGTGTTATATTTAGATTTGTAATTGCTTTCCCCTCAATTGCTGCATGGTACCTTGTTGTTGCATAGCATCACCTACATCATGAAACTACAATTGTATGATTTTGTTAGGCCATTGTCCTCAGAAATCAAAGTAGTACTAATGTAGATTTGTGCAGAATTTGGTTGAGTGGGAGTGCTCATGTCTTGCCAGAAGGATGGGTAACTTGGTGGTTTATCATCTGTCCAGAAAGGGCTCACAGGAAAAGGTAAGGAGATCAGCAGCTAATTTCCCTTTCTTTTCCCTCCTTGTTCTCTTTTTTTTTTTCTTTCTTTCCACATCTCAGCCCCCCCCAATCAGGGAAACATTGTTTTATCTATTAGCAGGTGGTGGAGCACAATCAGAAGTCTGCTGAATAAAAATTAAAATGTGAAATTGGAATAAGAAGTCAGAAAACGTATAGTAATGAAAATTCAAAAAACATGAGCCAGGGAGATTTAACAAGCTATCATAATCACAGGGTTTAGGTCAATGTAGTTTCTAAATATCAATCTGAAAGTAAATCTTATGTCAGTTTGAAAAATCATATATTTTTTAAAATTGTCTACAGTTGTGCAGATGCTGATTATCATTCTGTGGCAGTACTAAGGAAAAGAAAATTCAGAAAAAAATTAAGTAAAACCCTTCTACTTTTATGTTAAGAGTGGATTCTGGTATCTATTATCTGGATTTTAAGCCAGGTCATTCTGGGACTAAGTAGATTGAAGTAAATACCACGAGGTATTTTGAAACAGATAAATTTACATCAGAATAAAACTTTCTGTTCAAAATTCTCTTTGCTGTGTCTGTAAGATGGCTTAAACACTGGTGTTGGATTTGTGGTGTAAAGATCATATGAATCATTTTAGACTCTTAATGATCAACAAGCAGCAAATAGATCATTCCAAAGAGTCTTATGTATAGTGGTGACTGAAGCCACTTTAACCCTCTAACAAAGCAAAATGATTAGATTGTCCTTGTTTTGTTTGTCTGGGGATCCCTCATAAGTCAGCTTGATCCCACAGAATCAAGTTGTGAGGCAATTGATACCTTTGCATTCAGATTGACTAATGATATCACCCTAACTAAAGTAAAACTTCTGTAAACGCATCATCATACCCATAGTCCTCTTGTTTCACTTGGAGAGGATCTTGTAACATAATTGATTTTCTAAAGCAACACAGAAATGAAAACCCCTTGACACTCATCCCGCTATTTAGAAAGAAACCACCCCCCTGCCCCTGCCATCCCTACTCCCCCAAAATCACCACTCTCTGTTCATGAAAAGCTGAAAAGGTTAAACAAAGTAAATTAAGGACATTCAGTGTTACACTCCTAGGCTGGTGCTACCAGTTTATGATTTCCCTATCACGTGTACAGCAGAGTACAGTGGCTTTTGTGTTGAATTAGTAGCACATTGTATTCATTCTAATGAAAGACAAAAAATGTAATGGCATTTAATCTTTGACTTACACTGGACCCTGGAGCAGATTCATCTTTATTAATTGTACATTGTCTGTGCTTGAAAACTGAGAAAAATATAGTAGCAGACTAAAAGCACAACAAATAGCTTGATGAAAATGTTCTTTCAGTGCAGAATAGTACCAATGCCAATGTGGTTATTATGTATACAGTTATCAGTTCTGCCTTCCTTTTCCTTTTGTTTTTATTCTTTCTTCTAAAAAATTATCCATTTGACAACTTCTTGATTTCTAAGTTGGAGCCCTACATCTCTGTCACAGTGCTTTTAAATATTTAGAAATTGACATGGTAAGTATTTCTATAAATTGAGAAAAAAAAAGACAGATCCAAAAATCTTCCTACCCAAAGCCCTGTGAATCTGATCTATGTGCCTGGGTAACTTTTGAAATGGAATAAAGTCCTAAATCCCTTAACTTTGCATCACACAACCCCTTGGTTTCAGGTGGGAGCCTAAATACGTTAACACCTATGGCCTCTGAAGTTTTCAGAAAATATTAGTAGAATGTGACAGAAAGATTCAAGGAATCTGAATCTTTAATCCATCTTAAAGTTTAATAAGAACAACAACCTAGTTGCTTTAGTAAGAATATTTATTTGACTAAAACTGGGTACGCTGGGGAAAGCTGTATAACAGATGGAGTTGCAATTTGCATGTGGAATCCATTACAGGGACATAATACTTATTTACTGTTTGAGGTCATCACATAATTCTTAAAAACAAAGCAATATAAATAAAATCTTTAGAGCTTAATGGGTAATGTAACATCTAATGTACTGACTGTTGTCACATGGTAATACTGTATATCTTTACACTTTAATTTAGTAAGGACACAGAAGAAATCCATTTACAAGCACTTAAGCTGTGTTAGGACGTTGATTGTACTTGCCTGGTGATTTCCTTAGGATTTACCACAGTGACCTGAGTTATAGAAATACTATTTCAAGTTAAGGGAAAACTGACCTGAGTTCAAGCTGAAAACAAATGCTCTGACAACTCAAGTTTAACTCATCTGTCAGTATCTCAGAGTTCTTTGAAAGAAAAAAAAAAAGATTGTTTTTTTTAATGCTATGTTGGGTCTTAATCAATAGTTACGTGTATACTGGGACTAGGAGAAAGAAGCTAGAGCAAGAATATGGAAAAAAAGCCCTAAATAAGAGAAAGAGTAGCAAAATGGAATCTGAACTTTAACTGTGTGATGGAAAGAAGGCAGCTTGCTGAATGGAAATTTTATACTAAGAAACAGTTCTGTCACATGGAAATCAAAATGTTGTTTACAATAGTGCGTTCATATTTTAAGTATGATAGGATAGGTATAGTGAACAATTACTGCTATTTGGATTAGATAAGAAATAGCAAATTTACTTTAAGGAAATTGTCAAAAGGTCTGGTGCAGTTATAAGCTGTTATCTAGTAAATCAAATAGAAAAAGATGACAGGTGGTTTGCTATGGTTGAGAAACAACAAATATTTAGCCTTTGAACTGCACATATGAATAGATTTCAAAGTGCAGTTTAATTCAGAATGGTAATTAGGGGAGGGTGCACAACCAGTCTTCCTAGTAGAAAAAGACATCTGTATAATCCATCATTCATTGTGGTCCAACGGTGTTATGCCACATTGCACAAGATCAGTACACCCTCATTTTCCAAAGACAGGAAAACTTTCTGACAACTTTGTTGCCTTCAGACTTCATCATGTATCCTATCAACATTATCTGCTATCTCTGAGATACTGTACAAACAGTAACTAACTAGTCCTTCCCATAAACCTGTGAAATAGACAATTATTTTCAACATTGCCAACTTTTAAAGGCAAGAATATTATTTTTGCTCTTTCTGCTTATTTTCTGTGTGCTGGTTTGGTTAAAACAGCAGTGGTAAAATACTTATTTCTCTTCTGTAAGACATCTGCCAGGGATAAGGATAATCTGAGAATGTGAAGAACACCAGGACCTTATTTCCCACTCCCTGATGGCTCATGACATTATCAGGCAGTTTATTATTATATAAAAGAGGGCATTGCTTGTGTCAGAGGCAGTGCTTGTAACAAGCAGTTGCAGCCGACATGAAAGGTACATTTAATATCTTGGAAGTCATAGCCAGCTTTTGGAAATGAAGTCCATAAAACTCCTTGGGACATTGAGAGTTTGTTACCAAGCCTCCCAAGCTGCATCAACAATTTCACTGAGTCCTGATTGAGCACGGTACGCAGATTTTCAGCCTCAGCTTTTTGTTCCCTGCTACTACAAGTCTAGTGGGCAAAGCTAATTCATCTGACAAGCTTAAAATGAAAAGACCCTTTGCAAAAGACAAATGATGAATTTATAATTGAAATATAGGGACCAAAAATTGTAGCTGAAGATCTGTATTAACTCATCCACAGATGAAATACAGGCAGTTGACGGAAGTGACTGTTCACTATCTGAATTTTAAATGTTCTTGTTTGCTTGGGAGGATTTTAAGGGAATTTTTAATAGAAAAGTATTGATGGAGGAATTTGAATAGTAGACAATCAAGAAAATAACAAATCTTTGTATTTTTACAATTCTTACATAGCAAGTTGCTGCAATGCTTTGAATGCTCTGTTCTACACAGCTTATTTGGTTAATTTAATTGTAAAGAGGAGTAAATATTTTGGTTGTGCTGGAGCTGTCAAACAGAAATGAAAGATGGAAAAGGCATATTAGGTCACCTTGAGGCCAAATTCACAGGTGCTGGAAGCTGGTATAATTCCACTGATGTCGATTCCCATTCTTTTCACTTGGAGCTGTGGATGCTCAGCACTCCTGAAATCCCTGACATGTGTATTCAGATTGTTCCTTTTATTTCAACACAGTTTTTAGAGAACAATTCCCTAAATTTTTGCTCATTAGTATTTGTTGACTAGCATAAACATTCCTGTACTACTGTATGTTTTTACATTTAGCAAATTTAGCAGATTTAGTCTTTGGCAATTAAATGTAAGTAGAATGATACTTGTACCTTTTATACCAGAAAGACAGGCATCAAAATATCAAAATCTGCTAATGCATTTACAAGGGTGTAAATTACTAACATGGCTTCAATTCTGCACTATTTTGATTGGAAGGGAATGAAGTGAAAATGTGTCAAAAATAAAAATACTTTGCAGAAACCATCAATAAGTAATGATGTTTTTTAAAAAAGTTCAGATTCTTTTGGATGCATTGTCACTGAGATATACTTCAAAAAATGTCCTAAGCAGAAAATCTGAGAATATATATTGACATATTTCTCTATATTTTATATGAAAATTTTCATTTAAATATAATTTATAAAATATAAATATATCTGGATTTATGAAAGGGTGCAGAGTCAGAGCAGCATAGGGTAGAATTAAGCATTTAGAAAGAGATATTTAAAAAACCCGTTATATGTATTTTAAATAACTACCAACTGGGATAGTTTCTGGTTGGAGTTGGTGCTTAGAATCATAGCACAACACTAACTTAGTGAGATGGAGAAATCACTTACACTTGTATCTACTCTGAGTTCCAAGGAAAAATGTGGTTACTATAGCAACTGCCACATTACACTCTGGAATAGATTAAATTGCTGAAAAATTCAAGGTTTTATTTGACTGTTCAGAACTGCAGCTAAATGTGTTGCAGTTACTTAATCAAAGATATGTTAGTGTGCGTATTCTTACATATTACTGACTGAAATCTTGGATTTCATATTACTTTAGTTTAGTTTTTCTGTAGCACATACTAAATTCCAAATAACTTTGTCATATTCATTTACTGTTTAGCTGGAATCCATTTGGCTATATGCACATGTAAGGCAGACACTGAAGGATGAAATATACTGTAGAAAATCTCCTGCCTTCTCTCTTATTATAAACATTAGATATATCTAAGGGGTTTAGAAAATTGAAGTGTTTCCTTACTATAAGAAGTTTGTGTGGAGACCATTCTAAGATTCTACAAAAAAAAAAAAAAA
>VXBX01005320.1:719202-746466 GCA_013400415.1 Scytalopus superciliaris
AAAAAAAAAAAAGATCATTATAGCACTACAGCAGCTGAAAGCAAGTCATGTGTTCTGTTTTATGCAAAAATTCACTCTGTGAGCTCAATGCACTCAGTCAACAATTGCAAGTAAAGTAACATACACCCATTATTTGGACACAAGTGATCTTGAGGAGTGGTGATTTATTCCTTCCTAATGTGTTTAAACACTTCAAAAGTTTAACTACTTAAGATGCAGGCAAATTTTGGTGCACATATTTTTTGGATGGTGTTAATGCAGAGAAAAATACAATATAAACATAGGGTACAGCTGTAGGAAACAACACTTCTCTTTGAACAGCTGAGAAGCCACATCATCTCAAGCTGTCCTAGGAAAACTATAGATAGTTTTGAACTGTAGGTCTTTTCAGCATCCCCAAGGTGTGACTTCTGACAAAGTAGGCATAGTAGTAAACATAACTTGAAGAATTTAAAACTGAAATCCTGGGATTATGTTCATTTGCATGTTGTATTAGGTGCTTTTGTTGTTGTGATTCTAGACCATTTCCTCTATTCTAGGGAGTTAATCTTTAGTACTGTGGTTTCTGTTGATTCTTCCCACTGCTTAATGAACAGTTTTTGTTTGCTCCTGCTGCCTCTGTTCTGGGCTCACCCCACTGGGACAGGGGGCAAAGCACTTTGCAGAGTCAGTCTTCTTGCTTTGGTGCTGGTTTTGTTCTAATGTGACATGAAAAACTCTGCTTATGTTTGATGTTTTATTGTTTCTCCCACTGAGTTAGACTTCCCAAAGTTTTGAGGATGCGGCAGTCCCTCCAGGAAGCGAGTGGAGTTCTTCTACAGGTCTGAGGTTTCACCTGACCTCCTAAGTCCCTTAGCTTACCAGAACTGGTCATCTACTCCCCTTCCCTTTCTGAATTTAACTATTTCTTTATAGTTCAGTTTCCATTCTTATGTGTTTCCCTGATGAATCATGACAGTGTTAGAGGCTGTACTTTGTTCAGATATTCTATCTTTATTGGCTCTTTTTTAGCCTGTGCTTCTTACTGATTTGTTTTGTTTTGTTTATTTGGTGATTATTTGATGACATGACTGTGTGGTACTCTATTTTCTGTTTATTACTCCAAGTTTTAGACTAAATTAGTGCTTTCTTCCACCCCTCAAGGTAATTTCTGTTTTTCTCTGAGAGGACACAGCAGTCTGGTGCTGAAACATTAGCAAGTCTTTTGTAATGAGTGACAGATATTTCACTTGCTTTCTATACCTGATATAATAACTCTTACAGCTTATTTGAATATGCCATTTGGTATTTTACATAGAAATGCTGCATCATTTTCTTTGTAACAACCTTACTTGTAGATTTAACAGCATCAGGTTATCTAGGACTGCAGTTATTGGCTCTATGTATTTATGAAATACATTATCATAAATATTCATGATTTCTTGTGTGTATTTGATATCAGTTTGCAACATTAATCCTGCCTCAGGACCAACTTCCATCATGACAAGTACAGGAAATATATTCTTCTTGCCTACTTTGTGAGCTTCATAAATTAAAACCTTTGGAATTCATACAATGCAATTTGCCTTGCTTTGTCCCCTTTGGTATTTGTCTCAATACCATGTCATTGAGATTTCATAGGAGCTACATTTTCTTTCTTCATGGGGTAACCTTGGTTCTGTCTTCTTCGTCTTAAACCATCACTTTATTCTTTTGTTACCCACTTCATTTTGTCATCTTGGAAAACAGGTTCCTGTGCTGCCACTTTCATGGCAAAACACATCCTTGTGCTGTTTTGGAGACGGCTAGACTCAGTCTCTGATTGTTTGCAGGTGGGACACTGTTCTTGTTTAGAGTGCCAGGGAAATTAAAACAAGAGGAAAATGGCTTCTAGACAGAAAGAGGCTATCATCAACTATTTTTTTCACTGTAGATCCAGCTGAAAGCAAAGCATTGTATAAAACTGCAGTGCACTGTGTGGGGAAAAGTTACTGAAGGCATTTCACTGTTACATGTATGCTTCATTCACTTGGTTTTGGTTTTGTTGTTCCCCCTCCGCCCCCCCTCAAACTTCTCTTGATCACTATTAAAATCTGTTCCTGACTATAGTAATGTTATACATTCTATGAAAATGTGTGACATCCAGTTTAGTTTTCTGAGGATGACTTTCTGAGTAGATACAGAGGTACAGCAGCGAATTACAAACAATTAGCTGAACATTTCTGCTCACTTTTCTTGATTATAGGCATCAAATGTATTTTTATCTGTATTCCATTAATTCACTTTTTGCTTAGTTGCCATAACCAGATAGCTTTGAAATTAAGGACAATTTTTAATGCATAAAATACTTGCAGAAAAATGCCTACTTACTACTTTTATATTGATGATAAATTCCCAGTATAAAGTAAGAACATTTTACCAGTATGTCTTTCCTACAATTCTGTATACCCTAGTTTTCATTCACTATTAGCAAGATTCACGCTTGTCAGAACCTGACAACTATATAACAGTTTACTAGTTTTTTAGTTAGAGTAAAAATTTGTTTATTCTGAAAAACTCTCATTTTCCTCCCTCTTATTGCTAAAATTATCTCCAACTTTTGCTTGCTACTATTTTTTCACTTGTAAGTACTTCCTTAAAAGCAAAAGTTGAGCAAACAATTAGCATTCCAAGTGACTTTTAGAAAGACTATAGGGTATGAACAGGGGAAAACATGGTTTGGTACATGGTGGGGTTGGGAATATGTGCAGGACGAGGATGAGGCTGCTGCAGGGAGGTCCTCTCTGAGAGCAAACTGCGGCTGTCCCTGTGTTGTGCAGAGTCAGTTTCAGCTGGATCCACAATAGACCCGCTGCTGGTCAAAGCTGGTTCCAGTAGCCAAGCTTGTGGTAGCCCTGTGAAAATGTGCTTAAGAAACAGTGAAGAATGCTGTACAGCAGCTGTGAGAAAGAGGACTGAGGCATGGGAAAAAATATGAAACAACCCTGCAGACACCAAGGTCAGTGAAGAAGAGGAGCAGGTGTTACAGGTGCCAGAGCAGGGATTCACCTGCATCCCAAGGAGCAGAGCATGGTAATGTAAGTTAAACCCCCTGCAGCTCGTGGAGGACACGGCTGGAGCAGATTTACACACTGCAGCCCATGGAGGATTCCAGGCTGGAGGAAGTGGATATGTCCTAAAGGAAGTGCAGCCCTTGGGGAACCCATGCTGCAGCAGGTTTGCTGGCAGGAGCTGCAGCCCACAGAGAACCCACACTGGTGCAGTCTGTTCCTGAAGGACTGTGCTCTGCGCAAAGAATCCACACTGGAGCACCTGTGAATGACTTCAGTCCTTAGGAAGACTTACACTGAAGCAGCTTGCAAAGGGCTGTATCCTGTGTGAGGGACCCCATGTTGGAGTTGGGGAATAGCACGGGAGGAAGGAGGAGCAGAGATGAAGTGTTATGGCTTGACCATGACCCCCATTCCCTATCCCACTGTGCCACTTAGAGCATGGAGGAGGTTGAAGAGCCAGGAATAAAGGAAGGAAGTTGAGCCTGGGAAGAAGGTGGTATGACGGCAAGGTGTGTTTAATTTGGTGTTTTTCTCACCTTCTTGCTCTATTTTTAATTGGCAATAAATTAAATTAATATTCTCCAACTAGAGCCTCTTTTGCCTATGGTGGTTTCCTGTCCCTGTTAAGCCATGCGCATTTCCATCTTATTTTATCTCCTTGTCTTGCTGAGGAAGGGGAAATGGAGAGTGATTTGGTGGGCATCTGGCAGCCAACTCACTGGACAAAGTTTGCTTGCAGCATTGTAAGAATCAGAAACTATCTTTGGTTGACAGATTCCTTTTGTGTAGAAACAGTTGGGTTTTCTACAATTCCAGTGTCTATTTGTGTACCATTTGCAACAGTCCTATGACGTGATGACAGCAGAATCTACATGTAGATCTTTCCTAATCCAGTTTTCAGTAAAACAGGGGAGTGATTCTACATGAAGTACGAAGTACATGCAAATGAAAAGGCAGGACACCCCAGTGTATTCAAAATGAACTTTGAAGGACACAAAAGGACATTACCTTTCTTACCCATTCTAGACAGAAGTTTTAGCACAGAACATGCAAGTGGAAAATTATAAATGCTTTTATAGGGATGTCAACTTAAATTACTTCTTCCTAGCTAGTGATTTATTATTTTCTCTCTTACTGATCTGTTTATCAACAAATTACAATCTCTTCCTCCACTGATCTTGATATTAAAGTGTAACATTGCAAAATCACCAAGGGTAAGCAAAATAAGCACAAGTTATGTGAGGCTTAGGAAAAAAGAAAAAGGAAACAAAAATGAAAATACAATGCAGTGAGGTAAAAAGAAAAAGAATAAAGATAAGTACCATGAAAAGGACAGGGAGCAAGAAGAAAGGGAACAAAAATATTCTGAAGTAATAAACAGTGGTTATTCATTTAATGAAGCACTTACATCTTTGTGTTTGTATGCACGTATATGTCTAGAGGACTTCCAAAGCACTTCTCAGCTAATTATTTAGAGAGAACTGTAGCAATATACTTCAGCCATCAACAAAGACCCTACCAAGATACCACAAATGAGTATTTTCTCTGCAGTTTGTAGCTTCTCGGTACCTCTGGTGCATTAGATCTCACTTAAAATTAGCTGTTAAAATTCACAAGTCTTTAAAGGAGCTGTTGCAGGGTTATTCATACTGTACAGAAGCTGTTGAAGGGTCATTCAAGCTGTACAGAAAAAAACAGTGAAATGGGCAGAGAAGTAGGGAGATTTCTGCTGGGTAAGGGATTACAGAGAGGTAAACATCTGTAGTGAACTTGACTGAGGAAAACCTCCATGCAGCACTGAGTGCCAAGAGCTATGTGAAGGATCTCAGTGAAATTTAAAAAGCCATTCACTCAGACTAAAAGACTGGAGGGATATTAGCAAGCAATAGTAAAGGACATATGCTACTTGGACACAAGCTATCTTAAAAGCAATATGGAGACCTTCTATGTGGCCCAGTTAAGAACTGCTCTTTGAAATTGCATTCCAACTTTTTGGTGTACAACATAATCCGTGTCCTGTGGATGAGCTCCTACTATTCTTTCCTAATTCACATGGTGATCTCTTGCAACCCCATTGTAACTTCCCATTGTTTTGTATTTTTAAACAAAGATGAACACCTGTTCTGCCAGTGTGAGATGTTCATGTCTGTGAGCTCATACTGTGTTTTAATAATCTCTGACTAGGAAAATCATTCAGGCTGCAGTTTTTCCTTCACATTTGTGCTTATTGAAAAGACTAAATACTTAATCTCAGACTCGGGGAAGAAACTGGAAAATGCTGCACTGTCTTGCTGACAACATTGCCGTCCTAGACTCTTCTAATGTCTTTGTAATTATCAATGTGAATGTGCAGAAATAACAACTGACCATGCTTTTTGAGTAGGAAGAAAATACAGGTTTTCACATACTAAAGCGCCAACCTCCTCCAGTGTCAGTAGCAATTTTCCTTCTGTCTTTCACTGAGAATACCTTGAAAAGAAAACTGTGAATTAAAGACTGATTGGTCTGCCAGGCTTTCCTTCACAGAGCTCGTGCATGATCCCTCCATCTGTGGATGCAAAATGACATTTGAAGAACCTCTCTATGTTTTTTTTTTCCCTATGTATACAAATCAGATGAGTATTAGGATGTCCTGATTATCTACCCAGAGAGAAAGGCGACACTAATTATTTACATAACCCAGATACTAAGTAGAAAGACATGTCCTCCCCACGTTTTCATAACTCTGGAAGTTCAGTCCCTGTCCCTTGCATTCCTTGTTTCATTCCCATTTCATTCAACTTCAGAAACTTATTGCAAAATTATATCCCCTTGAAGTGAACGATAAACTTTGAAAGTAACCCATTTCCCTTACTGAAACAACTAAAATGATATAATCATACATTGGACCCAAATTGTGTGTCGCATAATTCTGTTGCCATTCTCTGGGACGTGTGTGCAAGTTGCTGTGGTGTATGTCTATCATGGGGTGTAAACAACAGGTTTGTTCAATTCATAATGCGTAATGCTTTTAGCTTGGATTGTTTGTATTTTGTTTCTGCACGGGTTTTACAATGGAAGGCACTTCAATAAAGCCTTTCATAAGCAAAATACCACAGCAGCTATTTGCATTAAATCATATATTATATACAATATAATAATGCATTTCAAAGTAGAAAAGAAAGTAAAAGTAGACTTTGTTAAAAAAGGTTCATGTTTTGGCAGGAGTAAAGGTTTACCTTCTCAATATCCTTTTCTGTGGGTAGCTTTTAGGTTTTTTTTCCTTAATTTTCCTATTTTTAGGAGCTATATTAGTTCTACTGTATTAATACCACATTCTATAGTATTCTACGGGTATTTACTCGTAAAAGTCCTATATGTGATGTGTTGTGCAGAAAGTAAGTACACATAAGATTGTAAAACCTCAAAAAATCAGAACAAATCTCACCAAAGACATACTTCACATGGAAAATATTTTATAGTGAGATTTTTAGATCAGTGTTGCAACTTGTTTTATTTCAGAGCTTTTCAAGTAGGTGCTGCAAAGGGTTATTTTATAATGGAAATGCAACAATTTCCTGTTCTTTTCCACAACAGTGCTCAAACTGATTTTATTCAAGTTGGTCTTGCTTCTATATTTTAGCATTGTGCAGAAGTCATGGATGCAATCCAGGTCTGATTGAGAGCCATGGCTAATCACTGATTAGTTTTAGTGGAGTAAGGATTAAGTATCAAGGTTTCTTACTATACTGAAACTTCTGAACCTATGTGTAAACAAAAAAATAGTTTTGGATTGAATGATTCCAACAGTTTAATGTGATTTTCACTTCGTACATGGAAAGCAAGGCATAAACTTAGAGGAGGAAATGATAAAGAGAAAAATAAGGAAAGTTATGTTTGAGAGTAAATGCAATTAGATTGAGCATCGTAATTCTAGAAGAAATTAAATGATGCCATAATTAGACCCAGCCAAAACATTTTAGGAGAAGGGTTTTTAAAACCACAAAACATATTGATTTATTATCTTAATGCAATTAATAAATAGCTTGGAAAAAGATAAAAGCAAACAACATGATTCAACAAAACAAACGTATTTCATTCCCTATCCCAAAATAAGAAAAATGTGATATTTATCTTTACCCGAAATGAAAATTTGAGATTAAAGTTCCCCAATAAAAACACAAAAACAAAACCCCAAACTCAAACACCACCCCCCGCCCAAAACCACAAAAAAATAATTCTATATTAATTGCTGAAATGTTTAGTCTAAGCAAATGCCATCATAGGGAGGAAGATTAGAAAGAGATGTGAATTCATTATAAACAACTGGAGACATATCCAGAGGTGGGATGTGGTAATTTGTGACATTTATGCTTCTTCTTCCTAGTCATTGATGCCTCTGGGTTTACACTGAAAATACGCAAGAAGAGTCTATGTATGGGTGAGTGAGGAAAACCAAATTGTCTTAGGTCAGAATATGTAAGGCAAATACTGTGATGATGTATCTTTTTTTATTAAAAATATTTCAGGGCATAGTCAGACCTATGCAGACAAGAGTTTGTATGTTAAGATTATACTAAAATGCATGCTCTCCAAAATATATTTTCCATAAACTCCTTTTCATGCAAATTTAAACTGTTATCAGAAATTTTAGTTTTTTGTCTATATGAAGGCTTGTAGTTTATATAAATAGTTCTGAAAGTCATGATTACACATTCCTTGGATGTGAAGCACTGACAATCTGATCAGAAATATTTTCTGTATCTAAAGCAAGTTTTTACTTTTAGAAGGTGTATCACGGTTCTATAGATCTTAGAATTGTAAGAACACAAATAAAGAAAGAAGTGGATGGCTAACAGCTTTAGGTTTTTTTGTTTTGTTTTGTTTTTTTTTTTTTTTTTTTTTTTTTTTTGTTCGTTTTGTTTTGTTTTCTTTGGGAAAAAATAAAAACTAAAAGTGTCATTCAGTGCTGTACTCAAATTTATTACTGCTCTGATTCAGCTATTAAAAAAACCACTTATCCACAATCCAGGGTGACACAGTAATGCATTTATAATATTCTGTGCTACCATTATGCTACCAAGTTTGGAATGCTAATAGAGTTATCGCTTGTTTGCTCAATACAATGTAGGTGTCTTTGTTAATACTGTGCATAGTGAATCTGTTGCTCTATTTTCAAATGTCACTTGTTTATAACTCAAAAAGGATTTTCTATTTATCTGCATTTCCTGGCAGCTACTGTTTGGGTTTTTCTGTTTGTTTTTTTTTTTTGTTTGTTTGTTTACTGATAATTGAGAGGTTTACTCAAAAGCTATTAGGTAAGTCCATCCCTTGACCAGTTTGACCAATTCAAGGAGATCTGGTTCTTCCAAATGTCACTTCAGTCCCTAGTGAGGGAAATTTACTTAACCAAAGAAGACAGTCGAAAATTTCAGAAACTTAAAAATGCTAAGTGAGTAACAAAAATCAAATGAAATTCAGTGTTAATAAATACAAAGTAATGCATACTGAAGATAAAACTAGTGGTGCACTTTGCAGCATTCTAAGTCGATAGTATTGCTTTAAGAAAGGGAGAAAAATAATTATAAGCAGTTCAGTATATGGCTACAGTCAGGAAATTGGGAGACATATTAAGTAGGATGAAGAAGAATGAGAGATTATTATAATGCTTTTGTGAGGCAATAATAGGGGTTCTTGTACAGTACTGTGTGCAGGGTTTCTTACTCTATCTGAGAGAGATATTAAAGAACTATAAGGAGATTCAGAGAAGAACAGTAACTATTATAGAGAATCTGGAATGGTTCTCACACAAGAAAATTTGGAGTGTTTTCCTTGGAAAGAAGATGAGTGAGAACACAATAAAAGTATACAAAATACTGAATACTGTAGAAAGATTAAGAGTAGGTTTTGCTCCTCTTTTATAATACAAGAACAAAAGAGACATTAATGAGAACATTGCTTTATTTACTTATATTTAGAAAAATAGAGATGTCTATCCAAGGGAGTAGGCTTCCTTACATAATTACACTCTAAATATCTTTACATAAAACCTAAGTAGCATTAGGGTAACATATTCCACAAGGACTCTGACTGAGATCTACATGCTATACAGGAAACAGTCCAGGGACACATGTAATAAAGACAGTAAATTGAAAGCTGATATTTTTCCCCCACACATAAAGTAATTAAATGGGAGAGCTATTGTGCAACAGAAAATGATAGAACCAATATTTAGCAAAACTAAAAAGAGATTGCATGCTTATAGTTTTAATCATGATATACAAAGTCATTACAATTAATTATAAGAACTTTGTAAACCATATTATGTCTCACATTTCAGAGCTTATATTTATCTCTAATGATGTGAGACCAAGATGAAACTTGGTGTAGATTGTAGATAATTTTCAATCTGGAATTGTTTTACATTTTCCCGTGAAACAATTGCATTGGATGTTCTAAGAGATCATTAAGATTTGATGGACCTTGGTGTGATCTAGCATTTTGATTCTTATGTTTCTGTATTAGTAAATATGTTGCATCTTGATCTGGGACAGCAGAATTATTATGAAACAAGATGTCAGGAAGTACAAAGTGTTAAGCTTGCATCACTGGAGAGCCAAATTGCTTCAAAGAGGCACTCCTGATGGTAAGGAATTTTAGCCAGATGCACAACTGACTTATGTGTGGGACTATGACCTGGGTTGCTTAAAGAGCAATTGTAGTTAGAGGTCTTCAAAGTGTTAGTCAACTGACTATAAATAGTGTTTTAGGCAAAACCAATTTTTATTGAACATCCATTTCAGAAAAAGTAAACTGAATTTTTGCTTTGCTTCCTACTTTGGTTGTTAAAGTACCTTGACAAGTATATGAAAAAAACATGTAGGCCCAGACAGACCCTGGGATGCTTTATAAACAATTCCCCTGTCAAAGAAGTGGGATAAATTTATATGAGACACTTCAGAGCCCCTTTAACACTATAGCATGCAATACTGTGAATGAGAATACTCTTGGATGCTGTAAAACACGTTTGAGCTATGTAGAAAGCTGTAAGGGCATTTCTTAAGAAACACAACATAGAATTTGTTTCAATATTAGCTCACGTGACCTATAAAAAATCTCACAATGAACATCTACTTGATGAAAGTATGGATGTGGACAAATTAATGCTGGGTAAGTTAGTGTGTGAACTTAGACTGCATTAAAGACTGTGCAGTAAGTGTCCATTTATCTACCTACAGTAGATACCCTACAGTATATGACAAGGGGTACTTTGTTTTTATCAATAAATATCACAGACTCAGAAGATATGCATCAGATAGATTATTCTACTGATTTTTTTTTTCAATAACTTAGTTGGCATATTCATAGTTTTAACTGGGGGTGTTGGGGATAGACAATATCTTCTGAAAAACAAATGCAGAACATAGTGCATCTATTTTAGCTTTTTCAGCATAGAGAGAGACTACTCTGAGAACAGTAAGACTACTCATGACATCAAGAATATTCCAATTGCTGTGATACACAGGCTAAAGTAAACCAAAAAGAGAGCTGCTGTTTTAAGGAAAACAGGATGCAGTTTCATCAATATTTCTGAGAACACTGGAACATGCAAAGATGTGAATAAGAAGCTCTTAGCTTCCCAGTTGGCAACTTATTGATTATAAGAGCAGTTTACTAATGAGCTAACTAGAAGAAGGCAAAACCAAAAAAGCTTGCACAACCAAATATACTGACATTATTTAACAATGAGCATGTTTGCACAGGAACAGTTGAACTTTGCTGGTTGAGGGAAAATGGCTTTACCTTCTCTTGATTTATTTTTTTTAGCCCACAGCAATATATTATTTAGCTTTTTAACTAGGATAGTATTTAGGCAGAGTCTTTAATCAGACCCAATTATACTGTCTCAACAGAACTCTGAGGAGTAGCTGTGTTTCAAATAATTTGTATGCTACATCTCCAGGTAGTTGACTCTATTTTTTTCTAGGCAAGAGGAGTATAGCACACTGCATAATTTGTGAGCAGTTAATTTTCATAGCAATACAGAGAAATTTGACTTGTGAATACCGAGGCCACTCATACAACCAGTTTTGCTCTATACTGTCTTTGGTTAGCTAGGGCACTCTATCTCACCTTGACAGATGTTCTTTTCTCCATTGCCATGCCTTTGTTGAGTCTCACATGGACTGTGATACCTTGAATAGAAAGCTTTGGAAAACCAATGAGCTTATAGTGCTCTTTAAATCTGCCTGTCTTCTTGAATGGCTGTTTCTTCTCTCTGTCCAAACTTCCCGTTAAACATTGACAAAAGATACTTTAGGCTTGCACATAGACAGATATATTTCAGAGTCTGTACTGTAGCTCTGTTCTCTTGATTGTCCAAATTGTGAAATAGAGACCAAGCAGCTGGGCTCTTGTGTGCCTGGATGAGCCCAGAGTGTGTATTAAGACCAGGAGCTGAGAAATGCTACTGGGTGCTGTAGTTTAAGCATAGCCCATCCCAATCACCTGAAGCTCCAGGATAAACATTCTCTGATACAATAAAACTGTCCATGATAATGTAAGGCTTATTTGTTCAGAAACTGAAGCTTTTAACTATGGGATGATTTTCCTATATGGATCACAAAATGATCCATCACCTCTGAACTGGGATGCAGCTGGACAGCAGTGATAGAGCTGTGCAGCTGTGGTAGCTCTCTGCTGAAAAATGATACAAAGTGCATGCTGTACTCATTAATTTATGGTTGCTCTGAGTAGACCATATATTTCTGTGGCCTTTCCTCCCTGAAATAAATAGATGGCAATATGTTTATATATATACATTAAAGGAACTTTTAAGAATCATATTAAATGAAGTGCTCATGTTACGTTCTTTTCTCTGACAAGAAAACACATGCTAATCAGGTCACTTAATGCATTGAAGTGAAGAGCATGATAACAGTCTAAGCAGATTTTCCCTGTGACTAACATAGAACAGGGTAATGGGCATAGCATTTATGTCCAAGGATTTTAGGTAGCAAAGATAAAATGCTTGAAAAGCTCTGTTTTAATTTTTCTTTTCTTTCTTTTTTTTTTTTTGTGGAAGAAATACGGCATTTTCATTTTCTTCTCACACATCAGTATTGCATTCTATGATAAATACTACAATGGGAAGATAATTATTCTACAGGGTTAGTTTAAAAGAGGCTTTTGGGGGTAGAGGGAGGAGGATTTTTTGCAGTCATTTATAGTAGATTTGAGTTATGCAACAAAAAGCTAGAAAAGCTTTGTTGTTGATTTCAGTGTGCTCATGATCTGGGATTAATGTTCTTTGTGCTTGCTGAGGTAGACAAACATGCAGTAGTTCTAAATTTATACCGTATGTACTGGAATCAAGCTCGCCTTTTCATTTAAATGCCTTTATGAACAGGAGGCATTTTTTATATCTAATGACTCCTAAAATGGCACACAGTGATGGGTGAGACTAGAAAAATAACAAGATAAATAAAGAAGATACGCAGCTACAGTCTGTCTATAGCAACTGTAAACATCAATTCTGTTCCTTGAGACCAAGCAGAGTTAACTTTTGTGAATTAGATATAGGGGATTTGTTTTAATCACTCTATATGTGTAGATACAGACATATATAGATTTGTGTGACATTGTGACCAGGCACTTTGACTATTTCTTTTGCTGAGAGAGTTTACAGAGTTTGCCTTCAGAAAATTAAAATGGGCTGTTTGCAAGAATATATACAAATACTGGCAGAAACTGATATGACACAAAGCTGTGGTGATAATGCTGTTTTAAAATGTGCACTAGTGGGGACACAGAGCTAATTTCCATAAGTACTGCAGCATCTTATGCCTCTAAGAGAAATGGTTGTGGAATACAAAGTGGAAGATGCTTATTAAGTGTTTTGGTGACAAGAAGGCAATATTTTATATAAGGTATGAAAAGGAAGCCTCTGAGAAGTTGCTTAAGGTACAGCACTTATAATTTTTGTAATTTGAATGATGAAAAAGACCCACAACCAAGTGAAAACCCAACCTTTGGACACATGTACTGTCTTTGAAAATTGCATGAGAGCATATATATCACATCCATTTATACAGTTTCTCAGATCATGTAGTTCTCTGTCATCACATAGAGGAAATTCTTTGCAACTATTTAAGAAAAATATTCAAAATGCCTATTTCATTTTAATAATGCAAAAGACAGAAATTTGTGCTAAGTTCTTCTTTAGTCCTCAGAATATACCTAAATTTAAATCTGGAAGAACTGATACTTCTCTAGAAATGCTGATTGCATGGGTGGCCACCTGTCATTCTTGCCATGCAAGAAAGAGGCTCTGTGAAATTGATGTAATGATAAAACTAACTGGGCAAGGATCTGTTAGAAAGCAAAATGCAGAGGAAACAGGTACAGTGTAGCTGCCTAACTTTTGTACTTGACATTCAAAATCCTATTCTAAGTCTTATTTGGAGTAAAGTGTTACAGATAATCAGCTGCTTACATAACCAGTACCTATCACTTTTGCTTCCTTTCTAAAAGGAGAAAGTAAGGGTTATTATGGCAATAGGTTATGAGAACTCTAGGGTCATGTGACCTCTACTTCGCTGAGGAGAGTCTGGAGCTAACATCCTGGGTAACTGTCTTCACATGCTCCTATGGCTGCCTTTTAAAGCAGCTGTTAGTATGGCAAGGTGTTCTTCCTTCTTACTTTGTCAGTGCAGGACTGGATGGCCTTTCATGTACACTCCAGACAGAGCTCTGAACAAGTTGCTCATTTTCAGTAGGTGTCAGTGTGTTTATATTGCATGCATCAACCAAAAGACCTACTGCCATGGGTGACAGATGAAATGCTTTATAAGTGTCATAGGTATCTTCATGTTGGCCTGAGTGCACTATTTTGTACAAGTTATGATTACAAAAAGAATTTGAAGAGATTAAATGGGAAATTGATATAAAAAAATGCCTGTTCCAGTACCAATCCAACCTTTGGGGGAAGAGCCTTTTTCTAATATCCATCCCAAACCATCCCTAACACAACTTCAGGCCATTTCTTCAGGTCCTATCACTGGTTACCACAGAGAAGAGATCAGTGCCTGCGCCTCTTCCCCTCATGAGGAAGTTGTAACTGCAATGAACTCTCCCCTCAGTCTCCTCCAGGTGAACAGATGAAGTGCCCTCAGCCACTCTGCATACGGCTCCCCCTCAAGACCCTTCACTATCT
This sequence comes from Scytalopus superciliaris, assembly GCA_013400415.1. Classification (NCBI taxonomy): domain Eukaryota; kingdom Metazoa; phylum Chordata; class Aves; order Passeriformes; family Rhinocryptidae; genus Scytalopus; species Scytalopus superciliaris. Next base: position 733,429 of record VXBX01005320.1, read on the forward strand.
TCCTTTCCCTCCTCTGGACACTCTCTAACAGCTTAATGTTTTTCCTATATTGCAATGCCCTAAACTGCACACAATATTCAAGGTGAAGCTGCCCCAGTGCAGAGCAGAGTGGGGCAATCCTCTCCCTCAACCAGCTGGAGATGCTTTGCCTGATGCCCCGCAGGACAAGGTTGGTCCTCCTGGCTGCCAGGGCACTGCTGACTCATATTCACCTTGCCATCAACCAGCATCCCCTGGTCCCTTTCCACGGCACTGCTTTCCAGCATCTCGTTCCCCAGTCAGTATGTACATCCAGGTTGCCCCATCCCAGGTACATAATCCGGCTGGGCACTGGAACAGGCTCCCTAGGGAAGTGGTCATGGCACCAAGCCTGCCACATTTAAAGAAGCATTTGAATGATACTCTCAGGCGTGTGGTGTGAGTCTTGGGGATGATCCTGTGCAAGGGATAAGAGCTAGAGTCTTTGCAACAGGAAGTCCAGAGGGATTACTTCAGATTAACACTCATCTGGTCCAGTGGACTGAATGTCCATTTGTGTTTGGAGCTTGTGAGCTGAGTTGCTGGAGTACTTCTCCCAGTGTCATCCATCACATACAGATTGTGTACTCCAAGATGCCTCTGTGATTTGAGCCAAAGTATAGTACTTAATCCTTTCAAAGGACACTCCTAAATTAAAGTAGATGCATCCTTTAAGTCCCTGTTGCCATGAGTAAATACAGGAACTCTACCAAAGCCAACATTAAAAAAAATACTTACATGTGATCGAGGCTTGTTTAGGCACATCTTAGCTAGCTTCAATTGCTCTGATTTGGAACAAAAGCAGAGAAACACACTTATACAAGCACAACAGAACCCTTTGCACTTAGGGAGTCTGGTGGTAATGAAGTCAGTGTCACTCTGTTTAGAGCTGGTGCTAAGTGTCACAGTACCTACATGAACTGCAATGAAACCTCTGTAGATATAAAATGGCTTCATGGGTGTAGTAATGAGAAGTATTTGATTTAATCCTGTAAAATGAAAAATTACACATGTGTTTCTGTACCTTTGTAAATTAGTGTCTAAAACCAGAACTCGTGATGGTTTCTCTGTGACTTCATTGCTGGAATCAGCTGTAGAACAGAATTTATACCTTGCACCACATGAAATGAAAACTCCTAAGGATGCTAAAAACTAGCTGTGAGATGAGCTCTCTAGGGAACAAATAATCACCTCATTGACAGTACTGAGCTGCATTAATATGCACTAAAAGTGATGCTAGCAGTTTCTGGAGAGCAAATTATAGTATTTCTTTTTCTCACATCCTTCAGGAGTCTCTTCATTGACAAATAAAGTGAACCTTATTAAGCTGAGACATACCTCTTTGAACTAGACTAACTGTGGCATCGTGTGCACATATTTCAGTTTCCTCATGAGAAATATAAAAACAGAGTTGCCTTTTTCTTTCACATGTGCTTTTTTTTCTCTTATGAATAAGACTAAAATGAAGTATTCAACTTCAGACAAATGTAAAAATTGATATTTCTTCTAGCTTTTCTTTATTCTAGGGTAACAGTGTGTGGGGACAGTCTTAGGTTTAACTAGTCAGTAGGTTTTAAAGGAAATGGCTTATCATAAAGTTATCTTTATATCTATCTATCTATCTATCTATCTATCTATCTATCTATCTATCTAAATTTCTCATTGTTTGTGGTTTTGTTTTGTGGTTTTCTTTTGGAAGGTTTTTGTCACCTTTGCTTTTTTATAGGAGGAAATGTTCATGTTTGTTGGGAAACCATACATTTTCCAGGTGTACAGCTCAACTGGCTGCTATTTTTTAGGGCATATTTTAAAGACAACTTCAAGGTGAAATGCACAGAAAACAACTGTGCTTTAGTGGTATGGTGTGATACTCACACAGACTGAGCTCTGATTTACATCACTGATGTGGTATCCCTTAGTGTTTTGCCTTAGTGTTTCCACTGGTTCTTGACCTGACTTTATGCTGAGATGGAACCAAAAGGAAGATCAGAAACGTGTTGCTGTAGATATTGCTGTGTGGAGTCAAAGCACAAAGGTGGGGCTACATAAAGAAAGAGATATATCTAAATGGCTTAGGAAGCTCTGTTTTGTTATATATTTGGGAGAGAACAAGCATGACTTGGAATAAAACCATTTGTAAAAGGGAAAGTTGTAAATAAGCCATTATGTGGTTTTCCTCAAGTGCCTGTACACCAGCGTGCAGAGCTTGGCTAAGCTCTATGTTCTATACATTCTATATTATATAGATATTAATAGATCTATTAATGATTTATGGCAGTGAATGCACTTCCATAAGCCTGCAAAAAAGATCAAAATCAAAAAGATCAGGTGCAATACTATGCACAATTTAGACACTTCTATGAATGGTTACAGCCTATAGAGGAAAATAAGGAAAAGAAGATGAGCACTGTGTTAGAGACCTCTTCCATGAAACTGGAAACATTTGTCAAGACCTTATGATGACTGATATTGGGGATATTGTGCTGGGGGTATGCTACAGGTCATCTGACAAAGAGGAGATAAGGATAGCTAAAAATAACTAACAGAAGGCTTCTGCCTGTACATCCTTACCTTTGCATGGGATTTTAACCATCCAGACCTTCTCTGGAAGGGCAGCAATGTGCAAGCAATTCAAGAAGTTACTACACTGCACATTGTCTGATTTCCAGTGCATGATCTGCTGTTCACAGATATTTCATGTCAGGGTCTGAAGGAAAGCTGGAAAGGTATACAGCAGAGTTGGGACTCTGGCCTTCAGGAAACCAGATTTCAATCTGTTTTGGCAATTTCTTAGCCCAAGTTTCAAATTGTTAGGCAGAATTCCCACTGAAAGCTGCCATGAGGGAAAAAAAAGTTCATAAACTAAAAGGCTGTTTTTCGAAGAAAACTTACTCAGAGTTCAAAAATTAGCTCTCTTCCATTTGCACAGGAGGATGAGAGATTTTGGCAGAAGAGTGGCTTGGCTAGGCAGGGTGCTTCTGGATGAACTGAAACACAAGAACACACAAGAAATGGAAACTAGGCAACAAAGGAGGAATACAAACAGAATTGCTTGAGCATTTGGAGGAAAATCAGAAAGACCAAAGCCCAGCTGCTGATAAAAGTACTGAGGAATATAAGGGGTAAACAGGAGAATATGCTAGAATCAGTGGGATATTCAGGGAAAATGTGGGTCCATTGATGAGTGTAGGAAAAACAGATGGTACAGAAAAGGCTGAATGACTTCATGTCTTTTTTTGCCTCTGTCTTCACAAGCAAAATTTTCAGTTCCAGCACAACTAGGGGCTGGGGGAACAACACAGAATAGAGGAGCAACAGATTAGGGAGTGCTTGGATAAACTGAATGTATTCAAAACCTTGGACCATATTATATTCACCTGAGGGCACTGAAAGGTTGACTGAGGTGATGCAATTAGATAAGGTTGCCAAATTTAGTTCTGCTAATGATTTTCTGGCTGTAAATCTGTTGCCAAGAATGCTTGGATTGACGTTTACAGCCAAGGACAAGGGTGATAGTCCACATTAGAACGAATAGCCAATGACAAAATATTAGGCAAGCCATGTGACTTACATGAGGGGTTTCCAGAGAGGAAATAAGTACATACTGCAGAATGTGGCCATATATACTGCCACAAAAAAAGAAAAAAGAAAGTTTTATTTGATTGTGACTAACGTATTAATTTTAAAGGATGTGCTTTGTGCTGGTTATTCTCATGAGTCCAGCAGCTGAATGCTTTCTCAGTAACTATCACCCCATGAATAAAACCTTATAAATTTCTTGGCCTTTCTGTAGACCAGCAAAAACACTTGCTCTCTTAACTAACTACTCATAAGAGATTATTACCTTCTATACAAGAAAGCATTTTTCTTCCTGAAATCATAACTGAAATTTGGTCTTGCAACCTATCCAGTCAAGACTAAAGTCCTGAAGTACTTTTGACTTCTGCATTTCTACTGGTGTCTTTCAATTATAATTGAAAATTTAGAATATAGTGCTAATGCACCATCAACTTCAGTGGTACAGAGTCCATTTCTTGTTTGCTTTCTGGATTATCAGATCCTGTCTGCCATACATCTTGTCAGGAGTGCTGAAATGCCTCCAACAGTGTATTCATGATTTTAACTGAATGACTTGCCATCAGCTGTTTGGTTTGACCATGTCCCTATTACTGTTTCATAGCTATTGATCTAAGTTAGAGCTAATGGATTTTGATTGTGTAAACACCAAGGATGTTCTCAAATTTGGACTAGAACAAGAGCATTTATGCATGAAGAAAAATATCTGTTATCACTATTTATTGAATCAGTCAGAGAACATAAGAAACAAACAAGCAAAAAAAGAGGTGAGATAGTTGACTAATTGCACAGTGCAGATAGGGTGAAACTGGATTTCCTTGATTGTAGAAAAATAAGTGTAATTAAAATTCTTAGCAACATGGTAACAGTATTTGCCAAAAAGGCCACATTGACTGGCTTTGACTGTTAGGCTCTTTTTGCTAGATTTTGATTGGGGTAGGAATATTAAAATATTGCCCTCTAAGTAATAGTCATGGTGCTATTTCTTTTTATCTCTATAATAAAGAATATATAAATGTGCTTTTAGGAGTACAGAGCATGTTCCATATCAGAAAATAATTTTACTGTAGGTGAAATGTGAATGTCAAACTCCTGGAGCAAGTTTCTGAAGCCAACCTCTCTATTTTACTCATTTTTCAAAATATTTTTCTGAAAGCGAGTCCTTGCTGGTCTTGGACATGGTAATGCCTGTAGTGATTTTGCTGTTTTGTAGTGGAGGACATGAAAGGAGAGACAACAACAGGCTTATTAGAGAGTAGGCGGTAGAAGCAGAATAACAAAGCAGAGAGAAAGGCTTCTGAATGAAAATGTCAGTGTCTAAAAATGCAAAGCATCATTCCGGTGGTAGATACCATTTTCCTTTCTGTCCTTTTTTCTCACTCACTTTCTCTCTTTCATGTTTCAATTTATCCTTTACATTCCCATCTGTTCTTTTGTCTACTCTTTTGCTTCCTGCTATGTGCCTTCACTTGCTGCACGGAGGGCACAGTACAAAGAGCAGTCTGTATTCTAGTTTGTGATGTGAACTGAAGGACTTCACACCCATTTTCCACCTAAACTCCCACAGGGCTCACCAATTAAATCAATGTCTTTCTAGACTCAAGGAAAGATGTATCTAGTTCAAAAACACAGCTAGAGGAGTTTACATCTCTGTTGCAACCTAATAGTAGTATTTCCCCTCTAGGGCTGGGATACAAATCCCTGTTGCCTCTCTTCTAAGACCATTAGGGAATCCCTACACTACTCTCTCATGATTGTATTGGTACCACTGTTTTTGCAACTGCTAAGCGATCCCAAGTAGGGAACTGACCCACCTAGCAAGCAGTCCAAAATCTGTATATTTAATGCTTCTCCTTCTGCTTCAGAGGTAGCTGTACAGATCCAAAGTCCGATAAAGAAGAAAAGAGAATATGGGAATGAGAACCTGGTGGTAGGAAAGGGGATTCAAGCTTAATTTTAACATCCAGCTATGTCCTCAACCCTCTTGGATCTAGTGTTTAATTGTTTGCTCCATTTTAGCTATATTATAAATCTGTGTCTACCAGCACCACTCTGAAGCTAATACAGTATTAATTACATTTCTAATTAAGCAGTATCTAAAAAACAATTTTAACATCCCTAAAAAGTCATGCAAGTGATGGATCCTAAACAGATTAATTGAATATCTTGAAGAACTGTTGGCACCAGTGCAGATATTTTGTTCAGCTCACAGGACCTTTTATCTGTTTCATGAAATATGTGTAGATTGTCCAGTGGGCTACTGTTGAGGAAAGTATTTCATTTGCGAACTGCTTGGCATCTTGATAGTACTTACTGGTGAATTGTTCAGCATCTTGATAGCTGTTAGTTATAGTTTCTTTTATTAAATTTGTCACGAGTAAAATTAATGGGTTGGTAAGTCTTGGCATAGAAAATACTTTGTGCTTTTAGAATATCTTTTCTTCTTGCCTTCCTAAGGGACTGAAATCACAGCTTCTTAGTGATACAAAACCCTTCCTGAGCTTTACCCATCATGCACAGATCATTAGTTAGGTGATCTGTAACTAGGGTCAGGTAACAGCTTTATTAACGTACACATACCTCACTGAAAAAAATGACTACACTAATATGATCACTCAGCTTATTATTTCAGGGCACTAATGGTGTGTTTTAACTTCAAGTATTAAGGATAGCATGTGCATGTTCAGTAGATTTTTTTTTTGTGCCGTTTTCTCCTTTGTTTTGCTACTGCTTCTTTTTTACAGTAAGACAATCCTGCTTTTTTAAGACAAAGCATGAAATGAAGTCACAGCATCTCATTTGATTGGGATGGAAATTAAATAGAAGGATCTGCCTGATCACATACATATCTGCACAATTATGGTTTTATACAGAGGTACCTCTCTTTAGTGTTTAAGATTTTACAGCAAATGATGTAAGATAGATTTTTTTTATTCTTTGAAGGTGAAAATGGGATACAATATTGAGGAGGGATACTAAAGAATCAAATAAATTGCAACAATTAGGAGGGCGTGAATTAATGTATGGGAAAAAAAAAACACGGCAAAAAGTAAGAAGAAGCAAAGACAACAACTGACATTAAAGGAAAAATCGCTTCAGGAATGCAGTTACTGCTGCTGAGTTCAAAATTCAACAGAAAAAAAAAATGATTGTGATAGTAGAAAAAAAGAAGGGAAAAGAGCTTGAAAGAGAACAAGGGAGAATTCTTTCCCTTCCCTCAGCTGTCTAATGTTCCCTAGAATGTGTTATTATCCTCTGTATTGGCCTGAATGATTTGGCCAATTTTGTTTACTATTTTCTCTTCCCTGTGTAAGGACTCCTAAGTGAACAGAACTCATCGAAATGGAGGTAATGAGCAACTGTGAGAGACGGCAGCTGTGATGGATTGTGTATGTACCACACCCAGAGAATGCTGAGAGGATAAACATCTCTGAAGTAACCAGTCACTTGGCATTGGTGTGCAGTTGTAGATCAAAGATCTTAGCCCTAGCAAGGTTTAGTATAACTGGCCAGCAGCTGGTCCCAACCACAGGGTCACTCTCTTCCTGCTCTGTATTCAGTTCAGCAGTGACTGTGATGTGTGGGGTCCCATGTTTGAGGGCTGTTGTTCTCAGTGTCGTGCCAGTTTGATGGTGCCACTTCTGGGGACTGTGATGATGCAGTGCAAAACAGAGCAGGGGGTGTTTTGAAGAACAGACACAGATGGGATGCTGCAGAGAACTGGCACGCAGGCTAGTGTAAAGAGTTAAATATGTGTAGAACTGCCAGGCAATGAGAGACAAATTGAAATACTATGCTTCCTGTGAAGGAAAAGTCACATAAGCAATGTTTAATTTAAGCGCTGCTGAACTCAGCAAATAGGTGTTCTACATATCACATGCTTCCAGAGCTTTAATTCGCTGATGGTTTCTGTACTCTCTTGACCTGCTGTAATAATCACTGCTTCACCTATCCAAGTGGTTGACTTGCACCATGGGGAGAAAAGCCAAGGCCCAGAATCCCAAGCTAGCTGCTCAGTACAGGACTCTGAGCATTCAGAATGTTTTGGCTGCTGCAGAAAATTTGCACTTGTGTTTCTAATTGTTTCATTCCAGTGGGAATATGCAATGTGTCAAAAGATGAAAATATTAATAGAGACTATCCTGTATCATTCTCTAGAAGTAGTTCCTTTTTGCAAAGGACAAAGTTATGAACTGATAAACTGAAGGTTAGGATTAAATCAGCCATTTCTACTGAGATAACTTCAGAGAAATAAAACTTCTTCTTACTGCTGATCCTACTCAAACTTGTAATGAAAGGATTAGATGACAAGTGTCACCAGCATTATTTCTGATGCTAAGAGATTGCTAATAATGTGATAGAAGTCTGTTGTGAATATTGCATGAGGAAGGTTATCTATAGCATTGGTTGAACAGGGAACTTGCTTTTTAGTACCCTGACAGTGTAATTAAAAATGCTTCTTGCTCCTTACACATGTCAGCTCTTTGCTTCTGCTGTTAGTCTATGAGGGAGCGCAGTGTGCTACACAAGTCTGTCATGGCCCTTCTTGGCCTAGAAAAGTCTGAGACCAGATGCTCCAAGGTCATGTAAAATCAATGTGTTTTCACTCCAAGGGATGTTGCCAGACTTTGGGTGCTGCTCAAAAAAGTAAATATAGTAGAGATTAACTTTTCTTAAATGAGCTACCAACAGAATTATTTGAAACAAAAGCACAGCAGTGGGTGGCAGGAAATTTATTTTCTATTTCAGCTCTTACTGTGAACATTCTCGTTGCCTCAGTTTACCCAGTTATTTATGACAAGTGCCTTAGCTACTCCAATTGAATGGTTGGGAAAATCGTCATAGATCCTTGATGAAACATGCAATACAACTCTTAAGTGCTATTATTATGGTTTTCCTCACAGCTTTATGAATATTGTGTAAAAAGTTTTATTAGTTTTGTTTGGTAGAAATAAGAAATCATTCACAGTTGGTAACAGCTTTTATGAGTGTGCAGGTTTTGGTTGGGATAAAGTACATTTTCTTCATAGTGGCTAGTGTGGGGTTATGTTTTGGATTTCTGCTGAAAACAGTGTTGATAATACAGGGATGTTTAAGCCATTGCTAAGCAGTGCTGACACAGAGTCAAGGTCTTTTCTGCTTCTCACTCCACCCCACCAGAAAGGAGGCTGGGGATGCACAAGCTGTTGGGAGGGGACACAGCTGGAACAGCAGCCCCCAACTGACTCAAGGGATATTTCACACCCTGTGGAGTAATGCTCAGCATATAAAGGTGGGGGAAGAAGAAGGAAGGCAGCACATTCAGAGTGATGGCATTTGTCTTCCCAAGTCACCCTTAGGTGTGATGGAGCCTTGCTTTCCTGGGGGTGGCCAAATACCTGTCTGCCCATAGGGTATGGTGAATGAATTCCTTGTTTCACTTTGCTTGTGTGCAGCTTTTGCATTACACATTAGACTGTCTTTATCTCAACCCACGAGTTTCCTCACTTTCACTCTTCTGATTCTCTCCCCCATTCCAGTGAAGGGGAGCGAGTGAGAGGCTGCATGATACTTCATTGCAGGCTGAGATTAAAACACGAGAACAAGAAGTCTTGCTAGCTTGCCACTTTGTTTAAAAATAAGTTTGGAGGTTTTTTTTTTTACTTTTATCATTCATTTAATTTGATCCATTCTAGTCTCTGCACTTGAGTTTCCTGCATGATTAATTCTATAATATTAAAAATGTGATGAAATGCAAACTTTATAAAATTGACGGATAATTATGTTTCTTATGTTAGTCAGCGAAACGAATGATGAAAAAAACACTGTGGCCTGATCAAAACCATTAAATAATTTAAAATGAAGACTTCAGAATCAGGTTAGAAGAATTATATTGAAAATAATGGTTATCTTGCTTTATAAGCTTTCAGATGTGTCCTATCTTTTCTCTTGTAGAATGTTAAGCACATATTTGTAGTTAATTTGCTGATACTATGTGCATGAGTTATTACTTTTTCTTAACTTCAAATTGTGCAGTTCATTCTTTTCATTCGTAAAGGGATAAAGGCTGGGATTTTCCAAAGGAGCTTAGAGAATTTAGGGCTAAATTTTAAAAGGTGCCTGAAGATTCAGATAGATGCCAAAGGGGATTTTTCAGAAGCATTCAGCTTTGTATTAGAAGAAATAGAGGTGGGTATTGAGATTCTTGAAAATCATACTGGGTTTGTATCAGTAGACTTTAAGTTCCTACAGGTATTAAAACTGTCTTCTTTGGCTATGTCTATTTTAGTAAGTAGTGCAACACAGTAGGGGCAGATTTGTAGAGCAAGCTGATGCTGAGAAGCTGATGTTCACATCATTTAGTTTTGGGGTGTTTGTCGTCAGACGAGCACTAGCCCTGTCCCATAGAATAAATTCAAATTAGCAGATGGAGCACATTAAATATATCACAGAATCCTAGAAGAATTGTTTGGAAAGAATGCCTGGAAGTCTTCTAGTCCAATGTGCAGCTCAGTGAATCCACGGACTACTGAGTGCTGCACTACTCTCCTAGTGAAGAGTGCTTTAGAAGTCCAGCCTGAACCTCCCAAGCTGCAGCTTCTGTTATTGTTTATCTCTACCAAGATAACTTTGGCTTTCTGTTTTGTTTCCTGTCCAAGCACTGAACATTATAAAGCATTGTGAAGCAGGATTGTGCCTTTGCAGCCCTCTCCTGTGCAGATTTTCTTCATATACACTGCTTTCTAACTTACCTCTAGGTGTAGATCTCCTAGTCCAAAGCTGTGCTTGTTAGGTCACCATGTCTGTCTCCTAGTGCACTATGAAGAAAGAAAACAAAGCCTTACTGGTGATTCAGGTATGCATCCAGCTGCTCTTCTCCCACGTATGTCTGTTTCTCTCTGAATCTTTCCTCTTGACCAGAAGGATGGAAGAGAACAACACTTTGACTTCTGTCTGCAATTTTTTTGCACCATTATCCCTACAGGCAAGGGGCAGTAGTCTACCCTTGCTGAGCCTCCAGGAGATTTCCCATTCATCAGGGATGCCCTGTGTTGTCTGTGAGTTTCTGACATTTTAATTGCCCCTGAAGCAATACAGCTTAAGCCTGTCAGAAATCTTATTGACAGAAAGTTCTGGTCAGAAAATGTTAATTGAAAAAACAAGCGAACAAACTCAAAATGAATGTCCTACATGAATGTTATTGAACTGCAATATGTTCCTGGGCACAGCTTTTGCCTTGATCCTCCAATAATCAGGAGTAGAGAATTCAGTGGATGTGTCTAAATTGCCTGCACAATTCTGGTCCCCCGATTGTCCATCAAAATCATGTTCTGCCTTTATTCCCTGGCATCTTTCAAAAGCATTCCCTGTTCAGTCAATCTAGATTGACCCCATGAGGTCTCTTACAGTCTTCTATAGGAACACACTGGAAGCTCCGGTGAGTTTGCAGCCTCGCTTCTCATATTTTGCTATTGGTATAGAGCTGTAAAGAAAAGTGAAAATACAGTTGTAACTGGTAATCTGGAGACCCAGGTGCTATTTCCAAACTGACATTTATTTATTATGACATTAGACCAGATACATAACTGCCCTTTACCCCTATATTTTCCATATAGTGAAAATAAAAACATAATGTATAATTCATGGCTGTCCATATAGGGATGTTACAGCAGTCACATACCATTATAAATACCTTAACTGTCAGTTTTGTCATGTAAAGTGTAGCAAGTCAATTAGAATCGCCTTGAGCTCCTACTTTATTATGGTTATCAGATACTGGGTACACAATCTGGTTATGGTAAAGTAAGATCTAATTTTCCAGGCTGTCAACTTACTGCTTGGGTACATTACCTTATACTACTGTGGAGTAAAATTTGCCCTTTCCATGGATTAGTTGCTCTTTTCAAGTTCCTCTCCGAGTTTGGCCCACAAAATCTTGTTTGAGTGTTCATTGCCTCAAAGAAATTTATCAGGGTAGGAAAAAGTGCTTTGCTTTTGTGAAAGCTTTGCTGGTTTTTTTTCTCCATCAAGCTTTACTTTTGGTTTTATATGGTTTTGTCCTTAATTAGGCTCTTAATTACTTTCTCTGAAACCACAGTAAGTCTCATTGCTTTGTAATTCCCCTGATCTCCGGTGACTTCTTATTTTAAATATAGATGGTGTTTTATGTGAACAGATTGTTATCCTCAAAAATAATTGCTGTTGTAAAGCCTGTATTTTGCATCCTTTTCTATATCAACACTGCTTCAAATTTTATATCATTCAAAGTTTCCAAGCTAGTTCAGGTCTTGTACCCTGGAAAATCTCAAACATATTGACTGTTTTTCTGTTTTAGTGCTGAATTTTGCATTGTTCTGTTCTCACCAAAAAAAAAATAAAAAAAGATGATAGTTCTTCCATTAGCACTATTCTATCTGTGGTCACTGCTGGTAAAAGGAAACAATAAGCTATGAAAACAGTTCCGCAAAGAAATGTGAGGAGAAATAAGCAGGTGGGTCAGCAACAACAGCCAGCATGGGGAAGGCAGAGCCTCTGGTGTGCTTTTGCACAGGGTGGAAAGGTGGGTGCAAGGTTGTGTGACAGGACAGTCTGCTGCTTTTAGGGTATCTGGTCAAGGACCTTTTCAGTGTCAAGGGACAAGGCATAATTGGAAAAGGAGGAAACCATAAACAAGAACATAAAAGGATACAAACCTGACAGGCAAATGATAAGGGAGGCAGTGAAGGGGACCAAAGGTGATCAATTACTCTAATTGATGGGGGCCTCTGTGTGAGTGTCAGAATGTTTATTCCAGTGAGGTAATCTGGAGAACTGATCAGGGACCTTATCAACCGGGAATCTAAGGGAAAAAGGGGAAAGCCAGAAACCAAAATGTACTAAGACACAGACCTGAAAAAGCAAACATGGAGACAGTGAGAAGACACAGACCTTACCACTCACATTAATTGTGAGCTATCAAGGAACCACAGATGCCAGTTCTGGGAAGATCAACCTGGACTTTGCAACTGATAGCATTGTAAACAAGGGGGACTCTGGATGAGGAGGTGTCCAAGGAGGGACAGATCAGTACAAACCCACAAGGAAGCTGCAGGGCAAGGAGACTGGTCACCTGCAAAATGGGGCTAGTCAGTACATTGTCTGACCAAGCCCTGTGCCTGCAGTATGTTCCTATGTTATGTATTATTGAATCTTTTCTTAACCATCTCTCTGTGTATCCTCACTCTCTATCCCATGTATCTGTGTGTTCCAAGGACTAAGTGCCAGTCACTTGTGAGACCTGGCTGTGTGTCAATGGGTTTTGTGCTAGCTGCTGGAGTCAGGCCAGGGGTGAGGGTGCCTGTGGTGTTAGCTACTGAAGCCCGTGGGGCATCTGTGCCACCTGCTGTAGTGAGTGGGGGTCTTTAACTTCTAGCCACCAGGACAAGAACACTGTGTTCCCAGCTACTGGGGAGGTGGGGGGGGGGG
>VXBX01005320.1:746497-805790 GCA_013400415.1 Scytalopus superciliaris
GGGGGGGGGGGAAGTGGTATGAGAGAGGCAAGTGAAAGGCTTAGCACTGGTGGCTGAAGTGGACTGTGGGTCACAGCCTGTATTCCAAGACACCATCTGCTGGGGGCTGGTTCTAATTTACCAAAACCAGGTGTGCATGAGTGGTGGGGGTACATACTGGTACATCCAGAGAGACTTGCAAATGTGAAGTGCATGAGGGATGACTGTGTGTGTGTGTGTTCCCTAGTGAGCATCAAGCTGGAGATGCTGGTGAGTAGAGGACCTGGGTACTGGATGGACAGAGGGGCTGTGCTGGTACTCAAGGGAATGTGAATTTGTGTGTGCTTGTGAATCTAGAGATTGTCATGTGTGTGCCTGCACTAGTAACCTCCTGTCTCTACCAGTTGAAGTGGAGGAGGGGACTTGGCTGTCTGGCTTGTGTTGTGTGAATTGTCTGTGGCAGCCTGTGCGACCGGCCATGTCAGTGTACCCCGTGTCCATGCATGTGTGTGCGCATGCTCGTGTGTCTGCCTCTGCATGTGCAGCTTTGCTACTGCAGCTGGGAAAGCAGCAGCCATGTCCCTGTGCTGGGCAGAGAGCACAGATCCCCAGGACTGGCCTGGGCTCCAGCAGGTGGGCAAGAGGGTCCTGGGATGGAGCTGCAGGGGAAGGTGGCAGTGAAATCTATCATCACTTAACAGTCATGCTTTCAGATACTGCATCATCCCTTTTAAAGCATTGTGGGCTAATTACAGATAGTAGAATGTCCTCCCATAGGCTCTGCCTTTTCTTTCATTAAGTTATGACATACCTGTTGATCTGCACTGGGAAAGAGCACATTAAACAACAATTACTATTGATCAGAAGATATGTAGTATCAGTCCTTTCCCTTATACACTCTCAAGTGCCCAAGGCAGTGTTGTGCTTTGTCCTTCCAAGTGGGAGCACAGGGTGGAGGCCTTGGCAGGCAGCGTGTAACACTGGGTTGGTGCAATGTGGTAAAAAATGTGGGGAAGAAAATGCAGGAATATGGACTGGAGAGGTGAGAAGGGAGGAGTGTGTTATGATGAAGAGTGGGTGACTGGAGGATGTAAAGGATAATCTATGTGACACTCTGCAGTGAGAGGATGGGGGAGGTGGGAGCAATCAGCTGAATATGGAAGCTTCTTTCAGGATCAAAGGCTGACTACTGTCTAAAATAGCTCAAAATAAAAGGCATGTCAAAAGCCATGTTATATGTGTTCTTAGAACACTTATTAGGTGCTTTTCAAATCTTACCCTTATGAACAAATCGTTTTCAGCACATAATTGTAAATATTTAATGTACATGTTTTCCAGGTAGAATGTCAAAATGTGAGGCTTGGAAATTCAAAAGTAAAGTAATGGTCCTGTCTCGCATCCTGATGGTTGGAAACTGATCTGTTACAGGGACTATGGAAAAGTGCAAGATCACGTGAGTGTGTAGGTAGGTTATTTATTCACTGTTTTCAATGATGTTTTGGTACCTCATGCCTGTTGATGATCCAGAGATAACTCTTTTTATGTGATGAACTAATATGAACTAAGGGACCACTTCTGTGGTCTGAGTGAAGGTGGGCTTGTAGTTTTCTGGTTAACATGGTCTGATTTTTTCTCTGCATTTCCCTTTTGAATGATCACTTATTTAATGTGTGACCTTATTATGGTTGGTTTCTGTAAGGAGAAAGAATGCAAAGATGTTCAAAAAGCTTATAGATCAACCTAGCTATCAATATGATACAAAATTAATAATTTCTAACAATTTATTCAGTGACACATTGGAAATTACTATGTAATGCCATCTGGTTCAAGAAACTTTGGATAAAAAATGATCTGAATGAAGTTGAGTATTGAAGAAAGTGCCAATAGCTCTCTTGTTTTATTTCAGTTTCCTATAATTTTATACAATAATATATCTGATTTTTTTAAATAAATATCTGCAGTGCAAGAAAAGTCTCACATATTTTCTAGTTACTGAACTAAGGCTAGAAAGTTTTTTCTAAATCCCGTTTCAGTACATGACACTGATTTTATTTGGGGTATTTTTTTTAAGATTGCCTTTGTGAATTATTTGGCTATAAAGGAGAAGTATAGAACAATACATCTCCTATTTATGGATTCTACAGATGTGGCATTATGCAGAGACCTTGTTCAAATATTCCTATTGTAGCATGAAACATAATCCAAACCACTAGATATACATAAGAAATTGCCCTGGCAGTCATAGCTGATTTCTTAGTGTTTATTATTTTTTTTTTAAAAAATCAGATGAGCACTTTATTCCAGGTTTTAAATCCCCTAGATGGCACTACAGAATGCAGTATTTAAATGTTTCATACAATGCTGTTAAATAGATTATGTCAAATAATTTTTCTCTTGAAAAATAAACATTAATGAGTTGTTTAACAAAATGAAGTAAAAGGCAAAGCCCTAGTTTAATACATGTATGGTGTTTTGGCATGTTCTTATGTATAAGAAGTGGAATGGTATGCTAGATGTGTGCCAGATCACATATAACCCTTTCTGCTGGTGTGGTCCAGATGGTGGCTGTCAGTTTCAAATCCAGACTTGGGCCTCTAGGTCTGAATTGGAAAATAAGTGTTTTCAATCTAGGGGGATTAAAAATCAGGAAAGAAAACAAGAGCTGTTGTTTTGTATTAGAAAAATACTCATCAATTGAAAATACTAAAAATGTCTATTGCAAAGAGTTGTTATTTGAGACTATGTAAGAGATTTTAATGTTTTAATTGGCATTTAAATTTTGTGCTTTAGTTGCAGGTCCTTGCGTGCTGGACCTCATGGGAATCCTGATAGTTTGTATTACCCCTGAGCACTTCTTTTGCAGTTGGTATGTCATTGTCTGCAGATCACTGCAGTAAATACTCTACTGTACTGCTGAAAAGAGAGAAAAACATTGCCATCTGCAACTACAGCTTGCAAATTACAGCTTGCAATCGTCTGCTATTAAATAAAGACACTTTAACAATATTTTGGGTTTTAAATTAGCAATTTACATCACAAGATGCTGAAAATACTAGTCTTTTAATACTGCAATTTTCTTTCCTTTTAACCAGGCATCAACATGCATTGAATAAGAAAAAAAGAAAGTAATACAAACCAATGTTTACTTAAACAATAGCCACTGACAGCAAGAGACACACAGATGGAAATCCAATAGCTTCTATCTCAGTGGGAGGTTTCATTTGAAGACCTTGATGGGGATGTGATTGGACTGGAGCCCTCTAATTTGCATCATGGAGAATCTATCATGATGCGTTTTTTATGGCACTGCTGTGCCAGACTAGGTCTCCTATGAGAAACTGGTCACAAGCAGGGAGAAGGAAAGAAAGACTTCAGTTTGAACAAGAGGAAGAAGCAGACTTGAGTACTACAAAATACAGACGATATTGCAGTAGGCTACTCTCTTACGGACACAAGTAATGGCAGAACCATGCCTTTGGATTTTGCTTTTGAAGAGTCTGGTAAAGAGGACAGCAGAGGTGCTATAGGGCATATTTGATATGTAGTGCGTATTGCCTTATAGGTTAGGAAAAGAACAGAATTGCATAATGTCCTGCCCATAAATGGCCCAAAATGTCCTTTAGTGTCACTACTTCATACAGTGATAGAATGAAAGAGTGGAGAGAAGTTGTCCCTTATAATGAGTGCAGAGCTAATTCTTTCACTCAGGGAATCTTGGTGTCAGCAAATTGTATGGAGATCTTTGACAGAAACCCCCCTAGATGTAATGGAAAGTGCCAGCAAAAGATTCTATGATGCAAGCATAATTTTCTGTTAAATTCTACCAGATGGTCCACAAGGGCCTATAAAAGTCCTTTCCAGTTATAAATCTTGCAGAATTTTTCTTCCCAGGACTAATCTTGTAATCGCTAATCAGCAAAAGCTAAAGTTCTTTCTTTATCTTTGATTACACACAAAAGTGTTTTACTTCTAGTCTGTCTGGCCTTTTGGGGAAAACAAATTCTTTATTATTGATCAGAAGGTAAATCTATTGGGGGTGGGGAGCAGCATAGCATTCCTTGTGAAGTACAGCCAGAGTCTGCTTGGGCATTTGATAACACACTGATTGCGGTAGGAGTCCTTTTCTTTCATGTACTTCTGTGATACTCCTAAACTGCATATTCATTTTCTTCCCAATCAACTTTCACAATATAAATCTGTACAGTCTTTAGCCTGGGAGACAGAAATCCCTGTTTTTTCCTCTAGAGGGATCCCTATCTTTTTTTTTTTTCTGATGTTGAACAAGTTGCTTATGTTACATTTGATCTGATCTGTGGGTGTGTGCTATGGCACTTGGCAGGGTCCTGATCTCTTGGTTCCCCTGATTTGCAGGCAATATGCAGTGGCAGGGAACCCAAATGTGTGTTAGTGTGTGAATAGAGGGCCTTGTGGTGCACATGTACATCTCCAGTTCAGTAGATGTGACTCCTTTATTTCCTCCTTTTTTGTTTTCTCTGTATATCTTAAATATTCTAACTGTCCTAGGATCCTAGAACCCATTTCCAGACTGCTCTAGCCAGCACCATATTATTTGAACCCTCTGTAGCACTGTGTACATGAGGTCAGCAGCAGTAGCAAAATCTCTAGTGGACACTTCCCCTTACAGACTTACTGTAGTCCTTAATACCTCTCACTTATACCATAAATTCTTAGGACCAGGTTTATATCCCACCATTTGCTGATATAAAGCTTAACGTAATCTCAGCTGGGCTGTGTAGAGACAGTTGTGATATAAATACTTCGCAAATTGCATCTTTTATTATTGGAAATGTAAATTATTATTATTTAGGTAATTTTTTTCTTAATACTTTTTATTTTTTTCTCTGATAAAAAGAGGATATACTAATTTTCACAGTAAGGGAAAAAAAGGAGAAAAAAGTCTCTTAATAAAAATTTCATCTTACTGAAATGTAGGCAGTTACACTCAGAGCACATACCAGCCTCAGAATATTGTTATTTGTCAAAAATTTTGTGAAGTTCAATTCCTTCATTGTGTATCATTCTCTTGGTGCCTGATGAGTAGCTAAGAAATTTCAATCATGATTCTAGGAAAATAACTACTATAGTAAGACCTGCTTAGATTCTTAAAGTGATTTACCAGAAAAAACATTAATGGAATTATTAACTTACTTTTTTAGTCTGCTTAGTCTGATTAGTCACATCCCTGATACCTATTATCACTCCATTATTATTTCACTTAAGAACTGATGCCATACATTCTGTTTAAATATAAAATTTGTTTGCATTTAATCTTGTGAGACCTGTTCAGATGATTTCTGTATCTTTCTCAACTGGTTTTGCTGCTTCAGAAACAGAGGACACTGTTCTTAGCCTTTTATTAGGTGCTATTTATAGTGCCTTTTGGTGATAAGGATCGGTGGGAAATGAATGGATTTTAATTTCTGTGCTGATTATGGACACTTTTGTTTCATTGTAAAAGACGTAAAGGTTGTTTTGGTTTTGTTTTTTTTTTTTTTTTTTTTTTTAAACTGGGCATACATCCTGTCACTAAAGTGTATCACTGAACTCACTCTATTTTCTTATAACGAAATGCACACAAATTCCTGTAATGTATGTGTGACTTTAAAAGATTGAGAAATGCCATTAATCTACTACTAATGTTTGGAACAAAAATATAGTTGCTTATACCTGTGTTAATGAATGCTCAGTCTTTTCTGAACCACTGTTTCTGTATGAAAACTATGTATATATTGCTTAAAATGTGGAATAGCTATAATTTTTATATGTGCTTGTTAGGAGACTGTGTTTAATGCTGAAGACTTCATATAGTTCTCAGCTTGAATTAAATATATCCTTTTCTCTTTCAAGAAGAAAAAGACATTTTTCCTGTTTTATTAGTAATATGAAAATTATTTGTGGACTGCTGAGAAAAAGGGAATAAAATGTGAATGTTTACATTTGCACACATATAATACTTATTACACAGTTTTTGATATGAATCCCTTGAGCTGGATGAAGGCCAGTTTATTTCCTAACCTATCATAGAACAGCTGGAGGCCATGTGTAACTGCAGACTTGCCAAATCCAACATTTTTGGCTCATGGGAATTTGGATCAGAGAGAATGTGGCAGTCCAAGACTGCTTCATAGAGAAACATAATTTAGACATGGTTCCTGTAATCCTGTAAAAGACAGTCTGCAGAGAGTCTGGGGGAAAAAAAAGAAAAAGAGGACACTTTTCAAGAGATTAAGAAGTTCAATAAAAAGACAGGCATACTCCATTCTGGAAAAGGACAGATTTTAATTTTGAGATCTATGACGGAGCACAGATTTTGCTGATGCTAAACTTAAAACTAGTGGGCATAACACTGGATGTTCTCATCCCCGATGACTCAGAAGCAGAGCAAAACATGATTCGTCTTTGAAAATTCTCATGTTTTTAATTAGTTTGAATGTGTCTGGACAGGCAGTAATAAGATGAAGTAATGCCTTTCTTCTCTTGATGTCTGCTGTGTCGGGTCTGTTCCATGCAAATTTTCAGAATGTGACCTTTTATAAGTTATGATACAGTTTAGAAAGTAGCAGAAAAGGTAATTTTTCAAATAGTTTTTGAAAGACATTGCTTTGGGAGTTCAGATTCTTGGCAAACTTCAGTGCTTAGATACCACTGTTATAGACATTTCAGAAATAATAATAATACATCTAGATTACACAGATATTGGCCCAAAGGGCTGACTGTTATTGCCAAATTCTAAAGTGAGAACAGGGCTGTACAGATTCCCCATGCAGCTTGTGTTTAATTTTACAGGAGACATTGTTTTAATTTTCCTAATGATCCCCAATATAGAAATTACATTCTAATCAGTGCAGGAGCCCAAGAAATTTTGTGTATATGCCAGCAAAAGGATGTTCTAAATATGACATAGTTTAACTTGGTAGTATAAATACCTACTGAAGCTTGATTTGAACATACTGTTGAGAGGTGTATTCTAAATTTTTACTGTAGTACTGATAACCTTTAAGAAGCAGGCAATAGTCCCAACAACCTGTTTTTGCTTGATGATAATCTTCTCATAAAAACTGCTGTTTTCACCTGTACTCTTCCTCGGGGTCAGGCAGTCAGCTGCCTGGATAGCATTTACAGGCCTGCAGTGGACACCCAGACTCCTTTTCTTTCTATGATGCTACATACTGTGGGCTAAAATTTATCTAAGGGCAGTAACATTTGTGAGTTTGGAGCACTCTCCAGGGCCATCCTATCCACAGCTGCAAGGCTGGCAAGACCTCTGCAGCTCCAGGGGCTCCAACTGCTTCTTGAGCACAGGCAAGTCGCCCGGAGTGACAAGAGCTTGTGTTTTTCCCCCTTTGAAACAGTGCTGCTCTTTCCTTGGTATCCTGGCTTATGTGGTGGAGTATATGATCACTTGGGGAGTGAATCCAGGTACATGGCTCACTTCACTGTGGGAAGATAACCCCCGTACTTCCCATTTTTCTCTGTGGACTATCTGGTGCTAAGAACTTATCCTGCTGAACCCAGGTTACGGTGTGAAAAAAAAAAAGAAAAAAAAAGAAGATATGTCTATGATAGGAAACACTGGTGGAAAAGAGCTTAAATCTGTTGCCTAGAACTTAGAAAACCTATTTGGGATCAGGTAGACTTGAGATACTATCCCTGACTGCAGTTATATTTATGTCTTTTAAACTAGATGGTTGTTGAATGAAAAACAGAAGCAGTTATTACTGTCATCTTCATCACAGTTTGAGTATGTTCCTTCCTCTCCCTTTGACATATTGGCAAAATGAACTCAAAAGGAGAAATGCAGTCCTGAGCTGTCATCCTTGCCCTGTGGCAGAAATAAAGTATTTTGCCCCATAGATGTGAGGCTGTCAGAAGCTTGCTTTCATCATGAGCGCTTGCTGTTCCCTTATGCCTACCTCTGAACTACCCATCTCAACCTTTGTGGCCCCAGTCAGTACTGAATTCCTCAAAGCAACTGCTTTGCAGACTCCTTTTTCTGCTCCTCCAGTTTGAGCCCCTTCAGTGTAATGTGGGATACATGAGAACTGGAAATGCAACACGTTTAGTGACTTTAGTAATGCTCCTCCTCTACTCTACAGCATCCTGGAGGTACCTCTGTGGGTCCAGGAAGGAGGAACAATGTACGTGTCTCTTAAGTACAGCTATGAAACTGGTATGCAGCTCTCATCTAAGTGCCATGGGGTATTAACCAAAGATTTCCAGCTACTTCAGATACCAAAAGCAACAAAACTCTGATAACATAATATTCAACACTTAGGATACGTAGACTGGTTGCAAAGCTCTTTTAGAGCAGGCTTGAAGTGCTTCTTCAAAGTATCATATTGTGTCTCATAGGTCCACTTTTAATGGGAAGTTATGAAAAAAAAAGTAAAAAATCCACTTCTGCACATTTCATGTTTGGCAATTAGGTTTTCTTTGCTATTACCTGAACTGCTGCTAAGGCAGATGGCACTGTCTAGTTCCTGTCATCAGTTGATGAACTTCAGCTGGCTCTAAAAGGTGCTATTTAAAGAGAGCTTCTGCAGAAGAAGAAAATATGACCCTGTTGTAGCAGTGATAAAAATCAGTGTATTGGCTAATTGTCAGACAGACGAGAGATCATACAGTGATGATGGGCACTTGTGCATTACTGAAAGTTAGTTACTGAATATAACCATTTCTCTTATCTTCCTAGAGAGAAGAAAATAAATATGCTGGTATGTGTTTTCATCCAGAGCTCAAATGGCCTTGTCTACTATCAAGCCTTAATTTAATGTTTTCCTTCTTCAGAATTAGTCCCAAGCTGATTTTGTGAACATTTTTTGCTTTTCTTCCAGAATGTTCATCTTCTTCATTTACTTTCAAATCATAAGACAATATAAAAAATTATTCAGGTACATATTTGGTACTGACAGGGTCACAAGGCAGGAGAGGCAGAGAGTAGGTCACGAATTGCCTCCTCTGGTTTTGGTGCTAGAATTGGTAACTCTAACGCAGTGGAAAGAGACTTTCTGAAGGTGAACAGTTTGGCTTTTCTGCTAGAAATAGAGTGACAAGTGATTTACAAACTACAAAACATGCATGGGGCCCTTGAGACTACCAATCTCCAGGTGAGTATTTGATTTGTTTGTTTCAGTGGGCAATCCTAATCCTATATGTTGAGTCTTTCTTATTTTATAAAAGGCTCTTACCCAACGAGAATCTTACATTTTTCAGTCAGCTGCATACACATCAGTATGCCAAATGAGAGAGAAATACTCCAAGGTTGTCACTGTCAATGCTCAATAAAAGATAAGATCCCTTGAAACACTTTGCATCAAGCAAAGAAATAATTTTTAAGACTATGTAATGAAAGTCTGGATACTTGCATACCATAGACTGCATTATTCAGAGTCAGAAATAATTTGCAGACTTGAAAGACGTTTCTCATCTGCATTATGATTATTTGCAGTAGTTACAGCCAGAGGTCTCAGTCCTAATGTACCAGGCATTGCAGGAGAAGTAATGAATAAAGACATTTTTTTCTAAAGGACTTTTACTCCTGATCTACAAAACACTTCCTAAGAGGTAGGAAAATGTTGAATTTGTTCACTGTAAGTATTTTCATGTAATAGAAGTTTTTTCCTCCTGCAGCTTAAGGACTGCAGTAGTGGAGTCAAAGCCTTTTTCTATATACTTACAGGATCCTGAAAAACTATTTTGTGTGAAAATATATAAATCTACATTTGTCTTGCAAAATGCAAGAGCTTTGGCCAATGTGTTTAGCCGCTAAACGTTTTTAGTACCATTTAATAAAGCTCTATGATTTAATATTATATTTAGTATTCTTTTCCTTGAACAGCACAGTTCAGCCATCATTATAAAGTTTTTGTGATACACAAGTATATGATGTGACAATGAATAGACTTTTCCCCTTTATCTAAGAAAATGTTTTATTACCTCTCTAACCTTTTATATATCCATAGTGGCTTAGGCTTTATGTGCAATGAGACCCACTGGATATGTCTCTACTGCTCATAAAGAGTTGCACCTGAAGAGGTTTTTGAATGCAATGTGCTCTGCATCCTGCTTGACTGCCTTCCACATATCTGAAACACTGACTTGAGTGCAAGCAGTGTGCCTAGCAGCACATAGCCTTGTCTGGCATGCTTCTATGATTTGGAAGGCACAAGCAGGCTGTGTTTACAGGTTTGCTTTCCATTTGGGCTGAGTGTCCAGTTTTGAGGATAATTCTTAGGCAATTCCTGCACCAAAGAACAATTTAGATCACAGGCAACAGATGATTTTAGTTATTCAAGAGAGTAAGAGTTTAAATTTTTTAAAACTTATATGGTAAAACTGAACACGAAGGGTAAAATTCATTCTTATTTTGTCTAAAGTCTTTGAAGAAAGATGGTTTTAATATTCAGAGGCAAATTTAATTTTCTAAAATAACAGATATGAATTCATATGTGGAAGCAAAGCTCAAGGGATGGCAGGTAAATTATTCTGAGGATGCTGTGGGGCATAATTGCTTGGCAGACTGGGAGACTCCTTCTGACTGGGAGAAAAAGATATTTGGGAAGAAATTCCTAGAACTGTGTCCACTAGATTTCAAAATTCTCAATTAAAGTTCATGCAAATCAATATTATCTATTCAGATTCTAATTTGCCTTTCAAAAATTCTCTAGGGCTGAAATTGCAAGAAGAAATATTGATCACTTCTTGGGTTCTTGTGTGGGCTTCAGACCATGACCCCAAACTTCTAAACTGGCTAAAATACCTAGTTTTTCATCAGCAGAGACAGAAGTAAAGAGTTTCTGGGACTGCAGATGGTTTATGTCACAAAAAAGGAAATTTGGTCAATATGATTCTAGAGATAACCACAACAGTACCTTAAACCAGAACATGTGAAATAGTGAGCTGCCTAAAACGTGTCAGCTTTCTTCTTGTACTGGGCCAATTATTTTGGATTATTGATTTTTATCTTGACTAGGACCCAAGTGATTTGCATGGATATCTTGTCTTTGATTTTTGGTGGGATCATTGATAAAGCATTTATTTCCCAATGCCTTACTTCTTCAATGGGAAAAATTATAGCTACTTACAAGAATATTTTAAAGGCAAATGGTATTAATCTTATGAGGCGGTGCTGAAAGGGACTGTACAGTTAGTTGGACAATAAATTATGACTTTGGTTAGAAATGCTCTTTATGACAGTCCATTCAGTAGAGTACAAAAAATATGTTAAAGTTTTTTGCAGAAAGGTACTAAGCTTAGAGAAATGTTTTCTATAAGCAGCTTTTCAAAGTTAATGAGAAATACCTATGTAAGGGGGATTTTAATAAGCATTCTCTTGCTGAGTTCTACATTTTTTATTAATTTAAAATAAGTCATCCAGATTTAATGTATCAAAAGGCAGCTACATTCCAGCTCTGCTGTTAGATTTTTGCATGGAATCATGAATTTTATTTAGGTAGGTATATTTAAATCTCAAGGTCATAATACTTCTATTTAAGAGTCTATTTACATTTTCTTTACTATTCTACTTTACAAAGGTTTGTGGTTTGATTGCATCACATGAAACTGTAACAGGGTAGAAAAATAGCTCTAATTCTTTAAGTAAAAACTCTAATTAAAATTTATATTAGCTAGTTTAAATTAAGATCAATGTTTCTGTCAGTAGTGACATATAAAAATGTTTTGTCTTTGTAAGGTTAAGCTTTGATAGACTGTAAAATCAAGATTTTTTTCCAAACTGAGAAGGTATAATCTACTTATCTTTATAGGAAGCAAACCAGTGTAGTCATAAGTACCTGAGAGCCAGAGAAGCATGGATAAGTTGGCAGACTTTGAAGGCCTTATAGAAGTATATCCTGTGCTATTTGATTGTAACTGGAGACACTACTTTAATTTTACTTTTATCAGTACATTGTGTTGTTAACAGAGTGTAAAGCTTGTAAAGGACTTCTAACTTTTCAAAATTGGCTTATTCACAAGCAGAATAATCTTCTGGATAAAACCACCATTTGAGCTACTGTTATGTTGCTATTTCACTCCCTTGGAGAAGATAGCATGGTAGGTTGAATTATCTGGTAGAAAGTTCCGTGAATGACAGCTGCTGTGTTGGCACTCAGTGATGAATTCTGGAAGGCCAGTGGATGTTTTAGAGTGAGAAAGAACATTTCTCAAAGTATAAATTAAAAAAAAGTTAGGAAGTTTTAAAATACCCTATCATCAGAATGAAGAAACCATTGCTTAATTCTCTATTCCTTGAGCTAAGTGCCTGCTCTGGATTCATCCTATTTCCTTGGTAATAGCTAATCATACTGGAGGAACTAAATCCCTTTACTTAACTTTGTAGAACACATAGGCAATTATGGGAACTAAGAAAGGCTATACTGGCCATCAGTCATTCTGGTTTTATACTTTATTCACCCTGTGGTGCCTCATAATTGTTTCTTAAATGACCTTATTATGTTTGTGCAACACAGAAAATAGCTTACTTCACCTGCTTAAAAATTATTCAGATTCCTTGTGTTTCTATTAGTTCCTTTTTACATGCAGATTGCTTAAATTACTTATTATAAACTGTACTTCTGTGGGGTGTCTACACTAATTGGTAAGCCAAATTACCTAACCAATTGTTTTTTTCTGGTAGTGATGCCATAGAATTTATTTATATCTGTGCACAGACTTTGCCTCTGGTGGGCCTGCACACACCGTAGCACTCCAGGCATTTTGATGTGTCTTGGAGCCTTAGGAAAAAGAAGACAGTGTATCTGATTTAAGTTTCTGCCTGCATATTCTTTGTCACAGACATTCTTCCATTTTGCTCCTGCTTGCTCAGTATAAAAGCTTATTTCATTATCTTTTTCTGACAGAGCAAGATAAATTCTGCTTAGGAAAAAAATCCTAAAATATGGTGACCGTGGGACTTTTTGACTATAAAATATATAACCTCTATTTCAACACCCTTTAGCTGAGTAGATGGTATCCAGTAACATCACTATAATGTGCTTTGAACATTTTTCTGGTGTTGCTTCAGTAGTGAGGTGAAAGATTGGTTCTGTGAAATGGCAGTGGATTCTATGCCAAAAACTGAGAGTCTGAAGTCACCTAAGCAGGGTGCTTTATCTCCTCAGTCCTCCCCAAGCTTTCTGACACCACTAGCTAGTAGACAAAGTCATTCCTTTTGTGGGAAAGATAAGGTGAAAACCACTGATCACATTACGCCATGTAACCGAAGGTAATTAATGAATGTACAACTAAGTAAAATATCTTCAAGTCATATCTACCAGGAGTATGGAATGCTCATCAGTTTTCTGAGTGCATTGATAGATTCGGGATGGGCTTTTTTTGTAAGGAAGGATTTATTTCCTTGAGGATAATTCCATATCTTTTCTGTGACTGAGAGCTCGGGGCTTCCTGCTGTCAATTTTCAAGTTAATCTTAACCTCTAGTAACAGAGAATATATTGCTTCTGGGATGCCTTTGCCTTCCCTCTCTCCCAGGAATGTAAGTTTGTAACAGCAATGAGAAAATAGTATTTCCTGTTACTGTACCAGTCTTATCACTCAGACCATGAACATCCATTGGTGGGTATCACAGCTATTGGTAGTCTATCACTGAAACTATAGATCTTGAAACTGGAACACGCTTGTAGATTCCAGCATGAACTTTTTATTGAAGCTGTCCTGCTATGCAGAATGGGATGCAGGGTTCAAGGTGCTGGAATTGGTGGCCTAGAACTGTCAGTTCTCAGCTGCATTTGGCAGCTACACTTTTTCCTATATTTATTCAGTGTCTTTACAATGCAGAATACATGGGCAAATGTAAGGAGGAACCAGAACCCAGGAACAGTTTGCAATAAATCCCATTCAGGGTTTACATTCTTAAAAAAGAGAGAGACAAGAGAGGGGGAGAAAGAGAGAGGATAGGAAAAGGAAAAGAAAGGGAAGAGGAAAGGGAAAAAGGAAAGAGAATGGGAAAAGGGAAGGGAAGGCAAGGGAAGGGAAGGCAAGTCAAGGGAGAGAGAGAAAAGAAAAGAGAAGAAAGAAGAGAAGAGAAGAGAAAAGAGAAGAGAAGAGAAAAGAGAAGAGAAGAGAAAAGAGAAGAGAAGAGAAAAGAGAAGAGAAGAGAAAAGAGAAGAGAAGAGAAGAGAAGAGAAGAGAAGAGAAGAGAAGAGAAGAGAAGAGAAGAGAAGAGAAGAGAGAAGAGAGAAGAGAAGAAGGTGTAATTTCCCTTACATGTTGCTTTTCTGCTTAATTAAAAACATAGAATTATAGAATCATGGAATTGATTGGGTTGGAAAAGACCTCCGAGATCATCAAGTCCAACCCTTGGTCCAACTCCAGTCCGTTTACCAGATTATGGCACTCAGTGCCATGTTCAATCTCTTAAAAACCTCCAGGGACGGTGAATCCACCACCTCTCTGGGCAGGCCATTCCAATGCCTGATTACTCTGTAAATAATTTTTTTCTAATATCCAACTTAAATTTCCCCTGGCAGAGCTTAAGCCCGTGCCCCCTTGTCCTATTGCTGACTGCCTGGGAGAAGAGACCAAGCCCCACCTGGCTATACCTTCCCTTCAGGTGGTTATAGAGTGTGATGAGGTCACCTCTAAGCCTTCTCTTCTCCAGACTAAACAACCTCAGCTCCCTCAGCCTCTCCCCACAGGACTTGTGCTCCATTTATAACATTAATTTTTTTTTTTTTTTAGCAAGGGGTTAAGACTTTTTACAGAAAAAACACTGGATTCTTGTGTAAACTCTACACCCAGCAAACTCCAATTTCAGACAGATTTACTAGATGCATGTAACCATGGACATAGATGTTTATGACTCCAAATTTCACCTGCAGAACAGAGCATTCGAAAATCAAACACAGGGATGCTCGGCTTTTCTGGGAGAATGTTCTTTTCTAAATGTGTATTTGTTTTCTTTTGAAGATGAATTTCTCTAAAATTATTATATAATTATAGATGTAAAGATATGATAATATAGAATTATATATAATAGGATATGTTTGTTGCATAATTGGGTATCAAATAATATATCACAGATTTAATACTGTAACTAGAAATATGACTTGTCTTACTGTTGAAGAAAGGGGTCAGTAAACTAATGTCTAATATTTTAAATGTGGCAATGTTTTTAATGCAGACTTTTAATTTCAGATCGCAAACATACTTTGAGTTAAACAAGAGCACAGAAAGCAGAGGCTTTTTCCATAAGAAAGAAAACTTCAAAAAAGAGATGAGAAAACATAAATTTACTTTCAAAAAGGCATAATATATTTTCTGAACAATATACAGTACCTTATCTTAATTGAATGGTTTTATCCTGCAACCATTTATGGAATAGCAGACTACAGAATGAGGTAAAAACCTCACACATATTCAGTTTTCTTGGTCTAATTTGCAATGCTTAGCAAATTAGATTCTGCGAGAAACAGTCAACCTTTGCCCTTTGCAGACTATTTATTATTTTCATTTTGAGATGAAACCACAGTAATTTCTTACTCTTTTCTTCATAGTCAAACTGTTGAACAGTGATCTGTTTAGCACAGAGCAAGAATAATACTGAAAAAATGAGAAGAAAAGAAAAACAAGTACGGATTTTGTTTTCTCAGAAACCAGAAAACAGAGTGAAGCTGTACTACAAACACCAACAAGAAAATACAGTATGTTTAATATGTTGAGAATTTGGCAAGCCATGAGTGAATACCAAGAGACAACAAAGAACATAGTTTCACAATAGTTTCTGTCCAAAAAACCCCCAGGATTTGCCTGGTGTCACATAAGAAGACATGGGGGCTTCGCTTACAACCCTGCCCATGAGGCATTGGACACCGGCAGCACTTATAATCATTTTAAGAACGCTTTTGTTCATCAGTCTGAAAGGTGGTGACTTTGTCCACAGTAAGGACAGGTTCTCCCCCACAGCTTTGCTGTGGGGATCTTTCACAATGCAGTGTTGCTCCCTCTACTCATACTATTGTCCAGCCTTCACCACCAATTTGTCATGAATAATATTTATTATTCAGAATAGTATTAGCTTCCCACTCCCACGTTCCTTCCTATCCCCTTTCTTTCCCCAGCCACTTTAATACTATGACAAAACTAAAATTCTCCATTGCAATCTAAAACAGACAATAAAATATTCAAATTACTTGCAATCAATATTTCGACTATTTATTCCCCTAGGATTCTTTTAAAATATCACAAATTCAATAGCTGCTCACACATTCACAAAATATGCTGCAGAGGCTAAAACAATTTTAAAAAGCCTGAAAAAGCATCCAACTCTCCCCCAAACTCATTGTCCTTTCATCCTGTGGATAATTCTTTATTTTTCCCTTTGTCTGGTTGCCAGTGCATTTTCCAAGTGACAGAGTTTCTAATATTTCTCTTGAAGAAGTAACAAGGTGAATAATTCCCCAGTCAGAATGATTTCCCCCCCTGATATTTAGCAAAATAATCAAACCAAACACCCTCTTTAATTTTATCTCATTATTCTTCCTGGAGCTACAACTCTTTTTTGTCATATGGAATAGTGCCTCTCCTTCTGAAATGCTTTCCCATGAAAAATTTGTAGGTTATTATTGCTCTCCTTAGTTGTTGCTTAGCTAAGTGATATATGTTTGACAGACTGTAATTGCATGAGCCCCTGGGAAGTGAAACTGCCAAGTTGCACACAGCTCTATTTGGGATATGTATTACAAGGTGTGTCAACTGCAGCCAGATGTAGTGCATAAACAAGAGAAAAAAAGCTCAAACTGTGGCTAAAAGAGGAGGGATGGGGTCTTTTTAGGCCAGTTATAAAAATCTTAGTTATTTTCTGAAGTTTTCTAAAGGTCACTAGTGAAACACACATATGCACCAGTTTGGGTTCATGAGCACTTGTACATTCACTGGTCTCCCAAGTACTGGCATGGTACTTGTACTTGTCCAGCCAGTATCCCTGCCCAGACCCTGTGCTCTTCTACTCACCCCACAGGTCCTCTGCTCACAGGCTGGTCCTGTGCGAGGTTTGCTAGTGAAAGCACACACTCCACACCCATCATTTGGGGGAGATACAGACACTTGCCACTGTCCAGGAGCTGGCACCAGGCACACATGTATGTCTGTGATCTGCTCCCAGCTTCCAGTGTTGCGTCCCTCACACTCCTCACTCATGCCTGCTTCACTTCCCCAGTAGCTGTTTTTTGGGACACACACCATTCCTACTGAAGTGGCCGGGTCCAAGACTCCCGCTCATTCCAGTGGGTGACAAAGAGACACCACTGGCTCCAGTGAGTGACACCACAGGTCAGGGGTGCCCATACCCTTGTCCAAATCCCCTCACTCTTTTTCCTCCAGCAGCTGGCACCTTAGTCCTTGCTGGACTCACATAGATACAGAAATATCTTGAGTATCCATATTTCCCCCTTCTCATCAGTTAAAAACACAGCCTGATCCTCTCCATAGCTGTGCCTGGAATTTAATGGTCCAGCAATTAGTAGCTGAAGACTTTTGATCTTTGCCATCATCTCTATTATCCATCCTTTGTCCACATTGTTTGTCTTTCTCTGTTATCCCTTCCCCCTTCACTTATCTGCTTTTGCATTGGAAAGGCCCTTAATCAGATACCCTTGCATGTTCTTGCCTTCCACATACCTTTGCAGAAGCTGATACAATGAATTTCAGAAAATGAAAAGCCCTAGAAAGTGAGTGAACTGCAAAGTGGATGAAGTGAGAGACAAAGAAATATTTGAAGAGAAGGGGAAATGGCATTTTTAAAGCAGTTTTTAATACCAGTTTCAGTTGCTCAAGAAGTAGCAAAAGAATGAAAAAGAATCTGGTCATCAAATAGACCAAAGAAATGAAAACTTGAAATTCTTGTAACATATGTGTTTTTAAGTAAGATTTTTTGTGTTGTTCTTATTTGCTGAATAATGTTATAGTAATTAGGAGGTCATCGGTATTAGACATTACATTATGGGTTTTTTTCTGCAAGTCCCGGAGGTGAAAATATTTCATCTGACCAAACATCATCATCTACCACTCAGCTATTCATCCTGAGCTTTCGCTCTATCAGTGGGGAGAAATAGGCACTTGGGTGCAGCATATCCCATCCTAAAATAGGTTTCTAAAATAGATCAGAAGAACCATGCTTTAAAATTGCCTAATTCTCTTCCTTGACTATGAAGTCAGCCTAGGGGGTTAGCTGACATGTAGATGTCTACATTCCACTCATATTAAATTAGGTGAGATGAATCCCACCGTTCATTTATTTTTCAAAGAATATAACTTGAAATTGTCAGATAATGATATGAATATGAGAGATGGGGCTTCAAGAAAAGCATTAAATATGACAAGAATGGTGATAAGACTGTGAGAACTCTTAGTAACACTTATGCACAGTAATGACCTGAAGTTGCCACATACCTATACATATAATTGTGTGTTATTTAAAAAAAAAAAGCTTAATAGAAGAGTGCAACAGAATGTTACACCAGATCTAGAGAAATAAGTGCTTTCTTCTCTCTGCTGATTTCTTCTTCATTGCTGCCTCAAAGTCCAGCTGAAAAATCTGTAGTGCAAAGAAGTAATTCAAAGAACGTGAAGCAAAAAAGAAGTGAGAGAGAAGGAGGAGGGAACAAAGAGAGGACAGTGAAAGCAGAACAAGGGAAACAAGTGTTCTGTCATTCACTAGGCAGCATTTTCTGTCTACAGGTAAACCAGATTTCTGGTGACTAATACAATAAACCATTCCTAGCTAGCTGAAGTTGTCATTTGACCACTTCATTGTCTTTTATGTTTTGCTTCTTCCTGTCCTATATTTTTCTCTCTTCCATTTTCTTCCTGTCTGTAATTCCTGTGTTTTCTAACACCATATTTAAAAGTCTCTGTCAGCCTGTCTACCTTTGCTTTCAATTGCTATTTTTTTTTCTCTCCCTTTAACTAAGCTCATTGAGTTGCTTTGGAAAGAGCTCAGCCTTCTATCCATACCTCTGGAGGCAGAGCAACAAAACAGCATGAGCTGCAGAGAGGTGCCTGCTAGTAGTGAGGGAAGTCTGGGCCGATGGAAATGTACAAACCCCTGTATCATTGAAATAAGTAAGGCACAAGGCAGAGAATAAGCAAAGCAATTCTTTTGTGAGATGCACAGAAACCATGAGTAGTGTGCCAGTTATAGCAATGAACTGGAAAAAAGAGTTCTGACTGGAGGTTAGCTCTGTTAATTATCAGAATTGAAAATGAGATGAATAGCCAAAAGTCTTAATCCACTTTCATTTGGAAACAAAAGTGCTTTATTTTCCAATACATATCAACAAGTAGGAGCAGGAGACTGATTTGATGACTGACACTAAATTTGGGGACAATGATTCTCACACAGGCTGTCATGAGAGTAGCTCTTTCCTTCAGATGCTGATTTTCTATGTCATGGTGATGCCCCATGGTGCCTATGCAGTTTGGCTCCCCATTGTAAAATTCTTGCATAAACAGAGAAAAAGAAGGAGTCTTCATGCCAAAAAGCTTGCTCTAAGCAAGTCTTCCGAGGGAGATAATTTTTCCATAATGAGCACGTGTGTCTTTGTGCTGCTTAGGTTTGTGTTAGGTTACTAAATCATTCTCCCAGTCTCCTACTTTCTCTCTAGGTAACAGCATAGATTTTGGAAAGCAGCTTTGCTCTTCATCAAAGTTATGTTACATCTGAAGCATAGCCAGATCTCTCCCTTAAGTGTGAGTTGCTTTAGGAATGAGTGTTTGTGTATTGAAGCAATAATGAGTTCCAGCTGAGAGACCAGAGTCAGAGGATAATGGTGGAAACCAAAAATCTTCAATGCCATCCTGCATCATGGCAATAAGATGAAGTAATGGGGGACTGGGATGCAGATGAGCAGAACTGAGGAGGTGCAGGCTAACACAGACTATTCAAATTTAATGAGACATATTGGGGTAGAAGCTGTTCAGAGGAGAGAGTATGATGAAGGAAAACAGTAAGTGGTTCTAAAAAGAAGGAAATAAAGATAAAAACAGGGAAATATTGTTGGCAAGTGGAAATCCATTTAGAACAGGTTTTTAAGAAGAGACTGACTGGGAACTTTACTTATACTTTTTTTCTCCCTTGAGGTCTATTTTTGGTAGGCAGGAGGGATAGATCTGCAGCTTGCTTTTCGTTTATGAGAAAATTATTTGGTATCTGCATTTATGTTTTTATGTCCCTTCTCAAATCAACACTAACTACCTGTGGAAAAAAAACAAAATATAAATAACATGTCTTGACAAATGTATGAAATGAAATTTTACTTTTTTGGAGATCTGAGACTTCAAGAGGTTGTAAGCATATATTCTGAGGTATACAGATATTTCAGAGGGCTACTGGAGCAAATTCCTCAAAAATTCTCATTAAAAGCTTTGAGGAAAATAAATGTTGTCTGAAGATGTGGTAAGTGTTATACCATTTGGAATCATCACAGTAGCTACATTATATAAAAACATGAAAATATGTATAATATAGTAAAATACCTAATATTGGAAAGATATAAATACAAGGTTTTATCTGGTATCTGTTATAAACTATTTACTTAATAACTCCCATGATTATTTTAAAACTTCTCTATGACTTCTCTATGACTCACTGTTTGAGTTAAAATTCAATGTACTCAAACACACATAAAAAAAGCAGTGGGACTTAGGTTCAGGAAAAAAACATCTTCATGTTGATTTTTTGAAGCAATTGATTCTCTTTAGTATATAACTTCATACACAAATTTTCATGAAGCTGCTTTGAATTAAAACCAATGAGAAAAGCAAGCAGGTGAGAGTGGCAAACTGATAGATAAATTAATCACCTTTATAAGGGGAGAAAACCCATGTATTCATGTTCTGTAATACAGGCTCAATCTGACTCCTTTCATGCTGTTGTACTCAATCATATGCTGTAATCCCTGGAACAGCTGCTGTAGAACAAATACTGTTGCAGTAACGCCTGTATATTTCTTAGCAAGAACTATACTGATTTAATGTAATGGAAAAAGGTAGACAAAGAATAAACACTCACAGTTTGTGGCTTACTCTGCCACAAAGCTCTGGAAATGTCCCATGTATAATTTCTCAGTCCCTTGTATGATATATTCCTTATTCCCTGAATAAAAGTGAATTGAAGTTATCATGGATAATAAGGCATCACTCCTGCCTCCTCTTTTCTCTGCCTTCCTCCCTCTTGCCCCATTTGCTGTGTCATATATAGAACTCTAATTCTAACCCAGAAATTAGATTTTTTTTTTTGTTAAGTTGCCCAGAGTTCTTGCTTGTACATTATAGCTGAATCTGAGTACCTCATGCAAAACTAAGCATTTTTGTATTGTCTTTTGCAGTATCACAGCTCATTCTGTACAGAAGCAGACTCAAGTTCCCTCAGTCAGAGGCTGGCTCTTCTGTTCTGCAGTGCTTTTCAAGCTTATTAAACACCTGAATCCCAAAAGGTACCAATCTGTAGATTACTGCCTTATTCATAACATGGGTACAGTGGTCTTTTGCTAACCTTCTCTTTCTCAGTTTGTATTTGCTGGCAGCAGCCATGAAAGTCCCTGTCTCTTCCCATCATTGGAGGACTATGTTTCTTTCAATAAATCAGTGCAGCTCTGCACTTTTTGATAATCTGTAACACTGGGCAGTGAGGTGGGCATCAATAATATGGTAAGGTGGGAGGTACCCTTTTTATAACCCCTAGCAAGTGCAACATGTGAGGAGGTTTGTTGTATCTATCATAAAGGAGAGTGATTTGAAGGTTACCTCTGTCATATCTATCAAATCGCTCACAATCTACTTCAATTATCACAGCAATGCACAGCTGAGAGTTACTTTATCTTGCAGTGAAGAAAACGGGTACAGAGAACCAATAGAAATGAGCAAGCATGATTTTCACAAATGCAAAGCATAGAGCAGAATAGAAAATGGTAATTTCTGACTTTAAACAGAAGAGATGATTTCTGAAGCAGTGCGGACAGATATTTTTCAACCATTAACCCCCCCATGCCAGCACCACAAATTATCAAGAAACAGAATAAAGGTGATCCACTAGCCCCTAGTTGGCCCTCCTTCTTTGTATTTGATTATAAAATTGCCTTTTTTTTTTTAAAATTAATCTAGGGGCTGACAAATGCAGAAGAAATATGTCCTGTCTCTATTCTTGCACGGTTCACCATTGCCTCCTGTCTTAACTCCAGAGAATTCAAGACCTGGATAACTGAAAGATATAATGCAGAGCTGGGATCAAGAGACTGTCTTAGCTGTCAGGTGCAATTTCTCTTTTTGTAAAAATAAGCTCATTAAGCTCTAGAAATTTTTGCTGTGCTGTATTGTAGCTACTAAATGTTTACCTGGGAGTAAGGGAGATGGGGAAAATCATATAAAGATTTACGGTGGGGACTACTAAATGCATGGAGAACACTCTAGCACAGGATGAGCCACAAATAGTTGAAGGCTGGAAATAGTATTTTTGAGAATTAGACTGAGGTAGGTGTAGGAGGAAAATTCTGAAATTTTTTTGGACAGCTTTTCTTATCCAAAAAATACAAGTACTTTATATCCCCAGAAATAGTTCTCAGGAACATACAGCTGCAAATGGGGAAACTGCCCTGCCACCAATGCTCCTCTGCTCAAAAAAAAAAAGGGTTAATTATATTAATGGAGGTAAAGTCTACTAACATAGTGCCCAGTACATGGGTACCTGAGATGTTATGTACAAAGAGGCAATGAGGCTTTGGTTTATACTGCTTTATATAATTATGTATCAAACTATGATGTAACAAGTCTATCTAGGTTCAAACCCAGAGAGCTGGTTCTGTCTCTGGCTACAGTGCCTCCATCCCTAAGGAACTGGCTATGGGCTGCCTGATACCAGAAAAGATTCAGATTAGATAGAAAAAAGTGTTTCAGAATGCTTATTTAATTCTCACACTGTCTATAAAGGGATCTGGTTGCTGTGTATCAGATCTAGGAACCTATGCCATGTAGAGGAGAGAGGAGCCCATTCCACTTGTGTTTTCGCTGCATTACATACATGAAGACAAAGCATTGAACATGAGCTTGCTGTACTTCAAGCAAACTCCTTCCATGCAAAGGATGTCAGACTTGTCAGATTTAACCTTTCATTGACATTCACCCTAGGATTCTTTCTTTTCATTATACTGCTGTATGTGCAACTAACTGGATTACTTGTGTCCTCCTGGCAAAAACAGATTATTCTGCTTCTGTATGTGCATGATTCACATAACTCAGTACAGGAACAAAGGATCTGTGATTGCTGAGATGCAGAGGCACTGGTTTATCCTGAGTCCTGGCAACCCAGTAAAATATATATTCTTCACCAGTCAGTACATTATTGCTACTATGGAGAAAAGCAGGTGGAATTCCTGTAAGAGGAATGAGAGAAGACAATTCTGTAGAAAATACTGTACATCCTAAAATGGTAAATAGTCCTCCTGGCATTTTTGGTTTTTGTGTAGCACTGGCTGGAATATGTGTAGAGTATAATCCAAGTGTGTGTCATGGATACAAGGGGACAGAGATAGACTTACATGGCATCTTTTTCTTTTCTATTTTTCAATCATAGTTGCCATATATTCAGGTTTCTGTCAGGATTAGAGGAATTGAGCCACTTTGTTTGTTAACCTCTATTATATTAGAAAAAGGAAAACGTACTGAAAGTAGTGGAATTTCTGGATATAGAAAGCTTTTTAAACTGATTATATGTCTATTGTTGAAAAAAGTTTTAAAATGAAAAGGTCAACAATACATGTTTTTTTCCTAAATGAGCTTTCAAAGGGTGTCAGTCTGATTTTACCATTTTTCTTTAATATAGTGGTAAAGCAATGGGAAGAATCAAAGTTTATTCCAAATAGCACTGTGTTGAATTCTATTAAAAAAAGGTAAGATTAAGTTGTACTAGAGAAACTATGTCTTTTTGGAATATAGTTTTCTATTAACTGCAAATGTATTCAAATTTTACGGTAAGACAGAATTAGATATATAGCCCAAAATCACATAATGACCTGAATGACCTCGGAAGTAAAGAAATTATTCATCTTTTTCAACTATAAAGAATTCCTATATTCAGTGCACCTGATCTTCCTTTTCTCTTTTTTAGCCCTATGAATCATGAACGAACAACAAGTAATGATAAGTAGTATGAGAAGAATTAGTAATGTCTCTTCCCACTAGTTCTAGATTACTATTTATTACTCTTTTCAGTCCCTCTTCTTACTGTTCTCTTTGATGTCTGGAAGCTTCAATGAGTAAGAAAGCAGATTAAATCACAAAACACATTTAATTTCTTTTCTGAAATCAGAGAATCATTTCTGCAGCAAAATTTTAGGGAATATTATGTGAATATTTGGATTTTGACAACATGCAAGCGTTGTTGTTCAGTTCACTCTACAGTCATAAACAACTGAGATTCTATACCAGTAAGCTTAAAAACAAATATAGAGTATATAGTATACAGAGCGTATAAACTATAAACATAAAAAGCCAAACAAACATCCCTTCCAAAAAAGAAAACTCTCAAAAAAACCAAGCTTGCCATTGATAGAGCAAAAGCTTTTCTTTCAGGAGTAGGATTTGTAGTATGTGTGTCCTGACATCCATCCCAGTTTACTATGTGGTGATGTGTGCTACAACTTCTTTGTGCCCTCAGGTTGTTGTGTTTCAGTAATAGGAGAATTGTTCCTTGTGTGTGTGTTGTATTGAGGTTTGTAAAATGTTTTGAGTTTCTCTGAGATGGAAGCTGCTATGCCAGTATAAAGCCCAGATGATTAATGTACAATTAGACTTCAGACCTGGATTTACCAGAAGAATCTAAGATTGAATCCTGTTTGATAAAGTCTCCATTAATCTTGCACTAACAGAGATACATATGCCCTCCAGTGTCTTGATTCATTAACATGATTTCCATAATGACATACCTGGAATGAAAAAGTTCACCTTTCTACTCAGTAAATGAGTTGGAACAAATGTAGAGAACATTGACCTTACAGAGAGGCTTCTGGGTGATTAAATTGTTGAAACCATGTCAGTAAGTGCATTAGCCACTATAGAAACTTCCCCGTGGTGCTAATGAAGGAGAGAGGATAAAGATCTCTGTAAAGCAATTGTCCATGTGTTTCCATCTGGCTGAGACAGAAAGAAAAAAATTAAAAGGAGTTTATCTAACCACAAGTTCTCAGTTTTTTCTCCCCACTCTGCTGCAGTGGAACAAAACTAAAAAACAGTACCAAAAACAGTGCCAAGACTGTGAATCAAAAGGCTTTTCACTCTCACACAAACACTCAGATACACTTAATTCATCTTCTGCATTGATTTTTCAGAGACATGATCAGTGGAAATTCCAAGGTGCTATGGCGAAGGGAACCATATAAAAGCTTGGCAGATAGATAGGACCAGTAGTTTTCAAGTCTTTGAAAAAACTTTACCTTTCAACATATCTGTACCAAATATCTTCCTGTAGATCTAGTAAAGGACAGAGGATTTTTAGGGGGAGTTAAAGAACATAGAAAGCAGAACAGCTTTTCACTGGCACTTTTAATACATTATCCTTTCTAAGCTTAGCTTCCTGTTTGCAGATCTACAGTTCTCTGCATAATTCAGTGCCCAGCAAGAAATTCTGCATGCCTGTGCACAGAATATTAAATTACAGTCTAATACAAAAGGGAATCTGTCCCAGTGCACATGAAGACTGGGGTGTTTTCTATGCTGTGCTGCTCTTTCTCAGCTTATAAGCCTACAAAAATCATACAAAGACATGGCAATAGCAAATTCACAGGTTCAGTCTTTTAAAAGCTCACAATGGATATAACAAAATGTTCATGAAAGAGTGCTAACAGAGGTTTTCCAAAATCGATTTTTCTTATTCTCTCTGACCACATCTCAGTCAGAATGATACCCTTGTGACCTACAAAATGTCTGAGAGAATAAAAATGCAGCAGCAGCTGAGCAAAGTGCAGAACTTTCCAAGTCAGGAAAAAAGGCAAAAAAAGCAGGAGAAACAGGACAAAGCATCTGACTTAATAATATTCGACAATGTAACTTTGCTATGGCTGAAAAGTTTCAGTCTTCCTAATGTTAACATTTCTTTTCTGCCACATAACTTGCACCATTCCAAATAGTCAATCTTCCAGAAAATATGTTCTTGTATGAGACATACTTGTATGATGTAATTCATATGGTTCAAGACTATTGGCTACTTCATGAAAAGCAGAACTAATGAGTCTTTTTTTTCTTATAATTTGTGTCTTTTGTCTCTAACCTTTTCCAGCTGAGTTCTCTTTCATGTCATCTATGACATCCCTTACCAGCAAGAGACAGCAATGCTATACCTAGATTGGAACTATCTGTGTGCTGATCAGCCAGCAAGGGTGGACTTGCTGACTTGCTAGAAAGCTGCTGCCAAATGGAGTGTATACGGGCTGAAATCTGTTTGTCTTTCTCTCAGCAGGACAGCAATTTATGCCCTACCCTTCCCTCTGACTGCTGATTTTCACAATACTTGAAGGAATATAATTACCTTCGATCATTCTCTTTCATATATAGCTGAATACAGACAGTAGGGCTCAAATATTATGAAGGGCAGGGGAAGTACAAGCGGATATCTAGATAGAGTTAAATGTGATAGATCACATTTGTCATGTTTGTAGTATCCAATTTATCTTCTTTAAGAAAACTAGGAAAAAAAAAAAAGGAGCCAGCAACACAAAACCACCCTATAACTATTGGCAGAGAATAATAGTCTACGGAGCAACATAGGAAATGCAAATGATAGCCTTCTATTCTGATAAAAGTATTTTTATCAGAAAAAATAAATATAAAAAATAAATAAAGATTTGTATTTATTAATTTACTGCAATTATTCCTATTTGCAGATCTGCTTCTTGGCTGTTGGCAGAATGATTTTAATTTCTCAAGGCTGCATTACAGAGGGAATGATGAAGCTGTAGATCTTAGATACAGGTGTATCAGGAGCATTCTCAAAGACCTTCTGATTCCTACCCCTGCACTGCTTCAAAATCACACAACTTGATGCTTTAGGATTAGCCTTTTTATTGGAACAGGAAAACGCCGGGTTATTTTGTCCCAGATCA
Organism: Scytalopus superciliaris; assembly: GCA_013400415.1. Taxonomy (NCBI): domain Eukaryota; kingdom Metazoa; phylum Chordata; class Aves; order Passeriformes; family Rhinocryptidae; genus Scytalopus; species Scytalopus superciliaris. Next base: position 773,604 of record VXBX01005320.1, read on the forward strand.
GTTACTGATCCAATTTTACTGCAGAACTCCAAAGCAATTATTCCAGTACAAATGGACCAAATGTCCTGAATACCTTGTGTGCCATGGGGCACTGGAAGAAAATTGTGATTCTGACTGAGTTAAAGGACAAGTCCTTAAATGTGCTTTCCTACTGAGCTCCTTGTACACAGAGATACCTCTGCAGGAGATGTTAGGGTGGTATTAATTTAAACCTAATAATTTTAACATCCTGCACAGGTGAAGTGAAAGGAAATTCACCTATGTGTTTTGAATAATCCTGTTTTAATAGATTTCACATTGTCAGGTAAATCCTGAAGTCTTTGCTCATGCTAAAAGATAATTAACTGTTGTTTATCTAATCATATCTGCTGTCATTCACTACTCATATGGTCATCAAAACAATGGTTTGCAGCAGAAACCCCATGGTGGTTAATAAACCTGGTAAATAAAGTTCATGTGGCCTGAAGGAAAGTGAAATAAAAAAATAAAAGATCAACATCTTCTGCATTTGCCCCTATAATCACAGTGTCCTGTCAAGCGAGAAATTAATCATTATGGCCAAACCAGTTCATTTAATGTTTCTTTCACTTACCATTGACAAACAGGAATATTTAGGAGTTTGCATTGTAGTATGACCATTTCTAGCTATAGGCTAAGAATTATCTTTTGCATAAAAACTCCACATGATTTCTGGTTCAGAGGGTAACATAGATGAAGCCCATAAAAATGCTGCTTCAAGCATAAGTGTCTGCTTTAGCAGTAAGCATCAGTGCAAATGAAAACTGCAAGTAGACAGCTGGGAATAACAGCACAAAAATTACATGCTGTGTAGTTGTCCTCCATATTGCGTCTCTGGCTGGGTCATGTCAGTTATGCCGCACAACAGTCAAGAAATCACATATAGAAACAAAAAAGGGCATTTTTATTGTCACCCAAACACTTATTTTCTATTACACAATCATACACAAGTGAGGTGAAGCAATTAATTGCATTCTCTCCCAGTGCCTGTAGACCTACAGCAATATATTTCACATGAAATAGTCAAGATAGAATCAATATAACTTATGTTTTGTATGCAAATGCTTGTTGAAAATATATTGTTTACTTTAGCAGTACTTTTCGAAGGGGAAAACTTTATTCAGGAAAAAGGGCTTCACCCACTGTGCCTCAGAACATTCTCTGCCTTAATGAAGTACAGGCTTTAGGAGGGAAGGAATCTCTGCTGAGAGTGTGATAGCATGGGAGCTGCAGAGTCCTAAGGTGCTGGGAGGCCTCTCTGCAGTTTTAGACAGTGCCTTCTGTCTTTCTGCATTACATGAGGAATAATTCCTTCGAAATACTTAATATTGGAAAGATTTAAAAATATGTCTATCTCTGCTCCAGGGCTGCCAGATGTATGTTGAGTCTTTTTAAGATTCACCCAATGAGACTATGTAATTAAATGCTAGCAAACTTGCCTAGAGGCAATAAAATCCAGCAGTCATCTTTTCAGTATTTTCTAGTGTGTTGTATGATTGAAATCTTGTGTAGAGAGAAACTTGTGTGTTTATGAATTGCGTGAAATCCAGTCAAACTGATAGTCATAATAAATATGCACATGTATAGCAAAAATATCTATGGAATTGGAGAGCTGAAACAATAGAAGCTCCCACTGAAAAGGTAGGACTTTCCATTTCAAAGGGAACTTAGATAGGCACACTGTGGTAATGTTGCTCAGCAAGAGTGAATGTGTCTGTTTCCAAGAGAACAGGCAGAGAAGTGGAGAGAAAGGCATTTGAGAACATAGTGAAAGCAAACACTGAAAAAGTTGTCTTGTAAAAAAGTAGAATGACACTGAAGAAATATTTGACTATTATCATCTTCCCCTCCTACCTGAAAGGGCCCTTGGGTTAACCACTTAGGTTAAAAAAAGGGTCTTTTCTATACTGGTTAAAATGCATTTGATTTCAGAAAGGCTTTCATCACTGAACTCTGTACAAGTGATAAGCAGTTCCTACATATCTGAATTTCTTCCTGTGTAACACATGTATGTCTGCATTAGAATATGTGTTTCTCAAAAGGGAAGAACTTGCAGTGTTTGTGTTCTATGTCCAGAAGATGTGTGTTACAAGAAATTAAGTACTGAAGAGTTACACAACCAAGACCTAAGAAATATAATCACTGTGTTGTCTGAATAGCTTTAATTGCACTTAGCAATAGTATCACCACCTCATCTACTCTCCAGCTAAGAATACACAATGGAAAAAAGAATGTTAATGAAAAATATTGAACATCTTAATCTACAAGGTATCTATAACTTCTAAATTTTGAAAGGTATTTTATAGAAGCATTGTTATGAAAAGATTGCCTTTAAGATCTTGTTTCTTTTGGCTTCACTAATCCTTATGGGTATCTTGTTTTGCTTTGCATTCTAACATCGTTGTATTGTACAGATGTTTGTGATAATTCTGTTTAATAATTTCTAGTAATTTAGATACAATTCATCACACTGTAAAACTCTTCTCTTGCAAAATTTGACTGAAATTAAACACAAAAGAGATTTTTTTAAAAACTCAGGCTTATATGGAAGGGATGTCTGAAAACCAAAAGCTGTTCAGCAAGTTGCTAAGTGTTTGGTCCTGATCAATGTCTGATGACCTATAATATAGTTAGTATCTTAACAGTTGTCTTTTTTAACCTTACTTAAATAGTACAATTTTAAGTTTCCAGAACATGCAAGCTTGGCAAAATGGGGCTGAAGATGTCACCAGGCTGCTGTTATTGATCTTGCTGCAATCAGCTTCTGAAGTAAACAGATACTATTTACAAAGACAAGACTATCCCTCTCAAAGAAGGAGCAGACAGTGGAGAAAGGCTTGTTCTGCTTCATGTGCTTTCTCTGTACCTCTGTCCAGCCTCTTAAGAGTCTCTTGTTCTGTCTGCAGGTGACTATAGACTGTCTTGGTCTTCAAAATCTTTCAGAATGAAGAGAAGCAGTGTGAGGTTCTCTGGGCAATGCACCAAATGAAAGTACTATTACTGGAGAGAGTAAAATGATCTTTTTATTTGACTTATCCCCTTGCAGCCATGGACAGAATTGAAGAGAGAGTGAGTTGTGCCCAACATTGCTGCTTCCTGGAGATGAAGCCATTAGAATTAAAACATTATTTTCCTAATATACTGCCAATGTTTCAACACTCTGAGACTGCATGAGTAATGATAGCATTTGGCAGTGATGCTGAAAATGGAAATCAGCTTCTGGATACTCACACTGGAATATAGCTCAATGGACTATAGTCAAAGGTACTCTGTTCCATGTGGATTTTTTCTGTCTTCCCAAAACAAAGATATCTTCCTTTCTTTTCTGTGATGAAGTATTTTTTTGTTGTTGTTGTTTCATAAGGACACACAGTGGTTGTCAGTAGGAAAAAAAGGACGATTAAAGGAAGATCAGTGAATCTGAGTGTTTAAGTGAGACTATGGTAAGTTTGAATATAATGTGTTATTTCTACTATGCATCAAAACCTTCCCTTTAATTTATTTAGGCTTGATCAGGAATTAAATTGGCCAATTGTTTGTTTGAAATTTTTATTGTCTTTTTTGCTCTCCACTATAATGGCCATATAAATAGTTGTTACAATCTACTGATGGGGAAAAAGCCCACACCTCAAAACCCCACAACCTCTTAATATCCTACAAGATCCTATTTTCTTATTCCTTATCCTTATTCCTATAAAATCCAAATGAACATTTACTGAAGTGACTGGAAAGTTTTTTATTTATTTTAATGCATGTCGTGTAAGGCTACTTAATAGTTTATTGTTGTGAACTTTTCCACCTCGGTCACTGGTCAGTGCTCACTATGCGGACTTGATGAAAATGAGACAGTTGCAAGCATAGCAAGGTGCTCTTTTAGATGTACTTGCATAGATTTGCAAGCACAGCATCTCATAAAACCTGCTCTAACTTGTGTTTAGGGACTTTTAGGCAATGAAGAATATAACTTAATTCCCTTGGAGACTTCTTTAGGAGAAATTGGCAGCCCATCTTGCTTTGGGAAGATATTTGGCTTGACAGTATACTGACTTTATAGTCTTTCTTTCTCACTCGCAGTGAGACACATTTACCACTGAATGCTCAACATAATGACAGTCCTTAAGATGCCAGAATGAGGATCCCAAAAAAGATGTTTTCATTTTGCCATAAAGTCAAATTGTTTCTTTTAAAACATTTCAGTGAACATAAGCCAATTAACCCTTTTCTCTGAAACATTTACATGGAATGAATTTGTTAAAAAGAAATACTAAAATCTTTTTCATTTAACTTCACAATATGATAACACAATATATTGCTATATCTTGATAACATACAAGGCAATAATTTGAATAGGTAAGAAAAATGTGTGCAAAATTGCATCTATCATGCTGAAAACCTTTCTGTATAAAATATGTGTTGCCTTAGAGTCATTGAAGCAAATCTTATTTAAATTGGCTTAAATTCCAGCACTCTGCCTTTTAGAATCAGGTTTAGTTAGCTTAAGTGTACTCCATCTAAAGAGACACTCATAAATGTGCAAAGGTCTTTTTTTCTGCATAGCATCATTTTTAAAAACTAAGTTCAAGGGTAGATACCTAAAATTGCTGCTTAACACTATTTAGTCTTGTAGGTATTTAAATACTTGTAGGAAATCTTTCTGGAGAGCAATATATCTGCTTCTGACTTTGCTAGAAGCACTGAGCAAAAGAAAGATTTGGGAGAGTCTTGCTTTGTGCTAATTCACATTAGAATCAGAGTATTTCAGGTTGGAAGGGACCCATAAGGATCATTGATCTAACTCCCAGCTCTTTGCAGGACTACCTAGAACTAAACCATATGATTGAGAGCATCACCCAGATGCTCAAACCTAGTGAGCCAAGATTTGCTTTTCCTGGGTGAACTTCATGACTCCATAGCTACAGAGTTGTTTTGAGCAGGTTTTAACAGATTGCAAAACACGGACTGAAAGATCATTCATCTGCCCTGCTCTCCCACTGCCGCACAAAGCCTGATAGCTACGGAGTTCTCCTGAAAGGCGGGAATGTATTGTTACTATCTCAGGAAGGACTCTTACCATCCATCTCTCAGCTCATGGAATGCTGTAACACACGTGTGAATCTTACATGTCTGCTGGATCTGATAGTCTGTGCATGCAAACAGCCATGACCCATAGTAACTTATATCACTTGATTATTTCTGCTTCAGGAGACTTTTTTTTTTTTTTTTTTTTGCCTCTGTTGCTCTTTTACTATTGGAAAACTGTTCCAGAAACTGTCTCATCTGACAGGTAAGAACTTTTAATAATTCTTGTTCTGAGTTTATTCCTTTGCTGCTCCTTTTTGTCTTTTTCTGACTTTCCCCCTTAGTTTAAACAGCTCTTCTGTCTCTAATGTTTAACTGTGATGTGTTTACAGAGAGCAAACATATCTCCTCTTGGCCTTTCTTCTAAGAGATTCAGGAAGTCAAGTGTTCTTTTAGTCTTCCCTGTAAAACCGACTGTCCAAACTTGTGATCATACTGGTTGGTTCCCCACCTATTTGCTCCAGATAAAGAGTGATTGTCCTTGAACATGAATGACCAGAATTGTGAAGGAGTACTTAAAGGGAAATTTTGAAAGTATTACATGTAAAAGTCATGAATATGTACAAAAAATACATCACATAATACCTTTCTAAGATGAATTTGCCATTTCATGTGGGGACTTCGTACTGTTGATTATTAGTCCTGCCAAATTTATCTCCCTTCTTTCATTTTGGTCTCAGAGATTTTAATTCATAATGTAAATTCATGTAATGCAAGTTCCTATATGTACAATCTTGCATTTTCTCATTACTTACTGTCACCACAATTCCATTTCTAGAGTTCTCAGGGTCTGTCACTGAGATTCTTCTTTTCTGACCTTTTTTGGGATCTATCACAATCAAATTTCAGAAGTTCAATTCCAAATAACACAAGGTGAAACCTGCTTTCAACTATGCTGGATTCAATTTGTCATTGTGTTATTCCTCTTCTGAGTCACTGTAACTCCTTGGAATTCAATGGAGTTAGGGATGTATACATTTGGATAAGCACATGAAATAAACTGAAACCATGAGATTCTCCATTTTGTCAAAATTAAGTTCTGAAAGTTCTGGTGTTTCAAGCTTAGATATAGTACAGTTAACCTGAAGGATAATTCCTTTTGGAGTTGGCACAAAATAAAGGTATTAAGATAACTTTTTGTATCTTTATCGAAGATATTTAATGAGTTTGAAGTAATTTAGTGGAAGTTTGAAGCCTGATTAGACTATTCTCTGAATTAAATACAATATATATAGAGAATAGAAAGCTTGTGACATTATGAAAATTTGCCTGTTTGCAATGATGATTTTAAGAAAGATAGTTTGAGTAGGAGATTGTTAGAAGAAAGGACTGACCTTGGAGTTTATGAAAGAATGTGCAATTGATTTATCAAAGATCAGTGTAACAAAAATGGCAATTAGAGTTCTCTGAAACTATCCCACAGAAACAGAAAATATTTCAACAATGTAACTGTTTCAAAGATAACTCAGATTTGGACTCCTTTTCTGTCACAGAATCTTAACACAACTCTCAGGATTTCAAAATGTCAGGACATTCTAAAATACTTCTGATATCCCAAAGCTGCCTAGAGTCCTAAGAACTCACTGAGCAGGTTATAAGGGAAGCAGGTCCTTATTCTTCTCAGATAGCAAGACTTTTTTTTTGGTGAGAAGTCTGCTGATGTACTTGCAGCAATACAATCAGGTGACATACGATAAATTTGCTGTCTGGTCTTTCTACTCTCTCTTGCTCTCAGAACACAAGATAATTTTCCTGTCAGTGTGTTTCTTTTGGCATCCAGGAGAGCCAGCCGGGTCCTGGGGGGCATCAAGCACAGCATGGGCAGCTGCTTGAGGGAGGTGATTGTCTTGCTCTGCTCTGTGCTGGTGTGGCCTCACCTCCGTTGCTGTGTGCAGTTTTGGGTGCCCCAATATAACTTTGTACAAGATTCCCAAGCAGCAGAGAAGATGCCTCTGGAAATATGCTGCTGTTTGGATAACATACAAGGAGAATTCTGACTCCAGGAACACAGAACACCAGCACTTGCTGTGCATCTGACAGCAAGAAGCAAGACTTCCAGTAACTTCATGGTAGGCAGACTTAGGTAAAGGAACTAGGGCTTCGTGAGCCAAGGAAATGCAGGTATTCTCTGTGGGGAAGGTCACAACAGAGTTAGGAGGGTAAGAAAGAGGAACAGAGACAATATAAGAGCAATCACTGCAAGATGATCCCTCCAATATGCATAAATAAAATCAGTTAAAAAAAAAAAGACTGTTTAGAGTAAGTTCCTAGAACTTTCCACGTCTAAATTTCTCAGAAAAAAGAGTAATATTATAGAACCAATTAAAATCTACTTTTGGTTGCTCAAGTTAATATAATTTTACATTTCTGTATCTACATCCTGTAAAAGTAGTGAGTCTGTAAATACTAGAGTTCTATATTATTGACAGCAAATATCACGGGCTCTAAGAAGAGAGTTCAGCAGTAAATATGACTTGAAGGTAAAAATTCAAACCAATTACATCTGAAATATCTGTCACATAAAGACATTGCAAACTTAGTTATCATATCATCTGTATGTGTCATAATATTGTCTCTACAAAGAAAAGAATTATTTCCTGCATATCAGAGGTGAAACCCTGGTCCATTCAATGCTGTGACAAAAGGTGACAAAATACTTCTTGGCTTCCAAGGAACAAAAGTATTCTGTGTGTCATCTTGATCAACAGAATCATAGAATTAAACCCTTGAAAGACTGATACTTTATTAAACAGCTTTTATTTTATTGTTACAAGCAAAACCCAAGAATTTTGTCTGACAGGGACATCCTATAGACAGTGGCACTATTTAATTTCTGACACCCCCTTACAGTAGAGTCATGGTTGCTTCAGCAGTGCTCTGTACAAATAAGAGGAGCTCTGTGGAATGATAACACTGTCTGGACCACAGACTAGTGTACCCCTTGACTTGTGATAGAGCTTAAGTTTCTAAAGGTTATTCCTGAGTAGGTAAAATAATCAGGGAGACTGTCTAATCCTCTGCAATCCTTATAGCTGTTCCTGGAAAGGGTGATATTCTGAAATCAACAGTAAAACAAGTGAGAAAATATAAATAAAAATGTATCAAGTAATATAATTTATTGTTTTTCAAAAAGACACTTCTTGAACTCTCAGGCTTCGTGCTGGGACCACTTCCCTGGTGAGCCTGTTCCAGCACCCAACGACCCTCTGGGTGCAGAACCTTTTTCTAATATTCAACCTAAACCTCCCCTGACACACCTTCAGGCCATTCCCTTGGGTCCTGTCACTGGTCACCACAGAGAAGAGATCACTGCCTGACCCTTCTCTTCTCCTCATGAGGAACTAATTAGTGTATACACATAGATAATTGTTATTGCTAATTAATATTTATAAACTGCCATTGTAATTTCCTACTCACCATCTTTATATTATTCGTGGTTCAATGATCAGAGTAATATATACTGCTACAACTATTTGTTCCTTACAAAACAGTTTCGCAAAACATCATAAATCATCCTTTCTTCATGGACCCTTTTCCAAGCTGAAAAATCATAGTTTGCTTATTCACTTCTCATACAGAAGGGTTCCAAACCCCTGACTATCCATGGTAACTTTTCCCTACTTATGCTTTCTGCTATGGTAGGGCCAATGCTGCATATATTGTTCAAGGAGTGGACACAGTTTTTATTTACATGCTGGCATTGTTATTCTTTTTTCTCATATTAATTTTCTCATATTCATGTTGCTTGGGGTTTTTTTGGCCTTTTTTCCTCTGCCAAACCAAGGAAACTGTTTATCGCTTAGGCCTAATCTTAAAACTTTTATTTTTATTCTTGTTTTTTTTTTTTTTAAACAGGAATTTCTTGGCAGGAATTTCTATTCCTTATGTCACTCAGAAAGATCTGCTTAATCCATTCTACAGTTACATCTTCATCAGTGATAGATACTGGAAGGAAATACTGGAAGGAAGGTATTCCATTTCATAATAAGTTTTCAAATATGGGCAATGTATTTGCTTTAAAGAATTCATTTTTCAAACTTTAAGCTGTAACTTGTCCAGGAATTGTCATGTTTATATACATTTAGAGGAACAGAAGTCCTCAATTTTAGTAAGAATGTGACGTATTCTTTCCTGAAGCACTTCAGTGAAGGTGTTGAAACTGTTCTGTGGTCTTCAAGAAGGTATCCACAAACCTTTTCTCTAACCAGTGCTCTCTTTTATGTAAGTTTGAAAAATCTGTATCTGTAATCTTATTAATTCTACTTTTGTTTTTGCTTTCTGCATGGAATAAACACAAACTTTACTAATTTATTTAAAAATCAATATCATACAGAGAACAAATTGCTTCTATGGCTTACTTTACGGTGTTATGGCTCACACAGTGTTATTGCAGTAAATGCAGAATTGTTAGCACTGTTTAAATCAAAAGTGAACATTGTGAGTTGTTTACAAGACAGCAAGCTCAGCAAACAAAAGTAGTATTATGGAAAATAAAACCAAATTGATTAAATACTATGTCATCTAATAATTTTCCACAGTTTGTTTAAAATTAAATTTAGAAGTGTTGGCTAATAGATGGACAATATTTTCTTACTCTGCATGATTTTAAATAATATGTATTCTGATTTTCTTATATAAAGGCTGTTATCTATCAACACAGCTAAAAACAGTGATGTTGCCCAATGTTCATTAAAAATAATAATACCCATCTATTCAAGTCTGTTCCTTGTACTTACTGTGGATTGCAGAATTGTTTTTTATTGTTTAGAGTCAGTGACCACAGAATGCTTTCCAGGCTTACCAAGAGTAATGGGTAGGAGACTCTCGCTCTGCAAATGTGACATATTAATACCTAAATGTATTTATATTACATTCCTCCAACAGGTCATGTGGAATTTGATTAAATTGTGAGTAAAGGGTAGCCCATAGATTTAATGCTTCAGCAACATACAGGATTTAGCAGACACAGGCCCTCAGTGATTGTTGCTGTGAGAGGGGTGGGAGGTAATAAAGGAATGTGACCTTTTTCTGTGTATTGGCTGCACTTCTCCTTATTCATGCACTTAGTCCTCCTGACGTGTGGATTCAGTAGCCCCTCAAGGTCCGCTTATTTTGGCCCGCTGAGATCTGACCAGAAAAAAGATAGGAAGGTCTTCCCTACACAATAGTATCCTTTGAGGATGTGTCCTAGGCCTTGATTATAAAGGAGAAAATTCCATGTTCTCCTTAACTGAACTAACACCTTTCCTCTCCCTTTAATGCTGCTCAGCAAAGCAAATGCACAGTGGGCTCTAATCCCCCTCTCCCCTGTCCAAAGCTCAGCTGGAAGCACTCTGGCACAGGGCTGAAGACAACTGTGCTGCAATGGCAATGAGGTGTGCTGCAGAGCAGGGCTGTTGTTTAGCTGTGTGTTAACACAGAACACAGTTTTGTTTTAACCACACCCCAGGTGAAGTGAGGCCAGTGCTGGTCCTGCCACACTTGTGGCTGACAGAACCACGAGGACCAGATATGGGTGTAAGGGCTTCCCAGCCCCATTCAATCATTTGGCTGGATTAGGTCTGTACTGCCCTGTGAACTGCACAGGTTGCCATAAAATTAAGCCTTTCTGCAGAATTCACCAGAAGTACTTCCAGTGATCAGACTTTTACAGATCATGCTGTTTATTGTGTTAAATATGGCTTGTAAAATGAAGTTTGGAGCGTTAATAAAAAAGGGTTAGGATTTACAAAGAATCATAATGGAGTTAAAGGTACAACTATCAAAACATCCTGGAGTCTTCTTTAAAAAATAGTGATTTTTTAAAATATTCTTTTATGTCCATTTGTTTTAAAATATCAAAATGAATAATGGAAATAATTTCCTTCAACTATATTATCATCATGCCTCACCGTACTTAAGCAGATGGATGATCTTAGTATGGGACTAGTTCTGTTCACTCCAAAGGGACTAAGTTCGTGCTTAGCTTTAAGCACATTTAAACATTTTGCTATGCAGGGGGTGATATTTCAAGAAAAAAAAATCAGCTTCTCTGCATAAAATAAATGTTAAGATATCATATAATGTATAATTTACTCTAGCCAATTACTAAGTAAAAAGATTCAGTATGAAAAAAAAGGTGTATCTTTAGACTATGGGTTTCTTGCTGCAAGAAATTTTAAAAAATGTGTCCAGTTATGTGGAGGTGCCATTTTTCATTCCCAGCCAAGATTTTGTCCAGGGAATTGTTATGGACTTAGCAAACTTCTTGCTTTACAACTTGACTTAGAGATTTCTGAAATGAGATGGACAACTTGTAGTTAAGTAAAATATCTGTCAGTATGTACCAGGAAATCCCATTATTCCCATAGGAAATAGTTTCTTATTCTTAATATGGATAAGGTACAATAAACATGCTGTAAGATTGAAATTTGGTGTATTGATATCGTGGGAAAAAAATGGATGAAAAAGAAACAGAAACCTCCGGAGATAAAGAAGGATGCCAAGATCAAAGAATAGAAAGAAGGGGATAGTAAGAGAGCACACGTGTAACAGCATATGTTCTGTAGCCTTCCAGTGACAGCACTCAGCTTGAAGGGGGGCATAGCTAAATTAGATCTTAAAGATCAGTTAGGTTTAGTGAGCTGCCATTTTGAATACTGCATTAACTAATTGGTATTGGCATTTTGGCAAGTAATTAATGCTGGATTCATATAGAATGATTTAATTATTGGGATTTTATTCCTACAAATATGATGGCATAGTTATGAAATGTTATCTCTGCTATTAATTCCTCTGAAATGGGCATCAGAAAAAAAGGTGTGTTTTATAGAAAATGGAGGCAGGGGTGCACTCCACTTTCTATTCCTCCTAATATAATTCAGTTAGGGACTAAAAAAGGAGTTTTCAGAGAAGTTACTGGACTGGGATGGTGGCTTGCTGAAAACAATCCTACTGCAGTAGTGTAAGTTATATTGTACTGAACTGCTTCTGGTTGAAAAATAAGAAAAGTGAGAACCAATTTCTAGAAGTGTTGAATAGTTTGAAGGTGAATATGAATGGATAATGAAAGACTGTCCTTTTAGAATTGTAAGCCTAGTTCTTCAATGCAATACTCCTATGTCAAAAATACTTTTCACTGCATGAGCAGGAATATGAGAGAAGTGTAGGTATTAAGTTGTGAGAAGTTAAAAGAGCAAAATAGCTATAGAAACAGTAGTGATTTCAAGGTCCTAATCCAGCAAAATTTGTATGTACATGACAAGAATTAAACAATTCCTTTATCTTCATCCAGTGCAGCCCGTCAGACTTTGAACAAGGCCATGATGTCAGTGAAATGTAAGCATGCATTCAGAATATTTATGAAGTTTTGAGTATTCAGTAATGCCAATCCCTGATTATGAAACGGACTTTGACTGTAAACACAATTTCTGTCACTCAACTTCTCCTCCCGCTCCACAATGAGAAAAAAAAAGGAGTTAATTTTTGTTTCATTCCATTTACCCTTGGAGCCTTGAATATCCCCTTGGTTCAGAGACCCTCTGAAGCTCTATTCCCATAGATGTCTGGAAACACTGAAGTAGCTTGTAGTATCAAAGAGCTGTCCTTCCTGAAGGAGCAACTCTTCAGAGCAAGATGTGGGAAGCAGGGACAAAAGACAATAAAAACTTTGTGACCTGGTGTCGGGCTCCTAATATCTATGTTTAGTTTGAGGCTGAGGTTTCTCCATACTCTGAGCAGATTCTGGAAAACCAATTATTTTGTATCAATCTATACAGTAATTATAAAGATTGCTACCTTTAGCAAGAAATAAAGTTTGTGGGTCATGTTTTTCTTTCTTGTTGAGGCATAAAAATAATTTATACTGTTGATAACCTTTTTCTTTTCAGCACTTGGTTTAACATTTAACTGAACTGTGGACTCTTTAAACCTCAGGCACATCCTTCTTGCACCTCCTAAATTGCTGTTATTAGCCCAGGTACCTTTCCTTATTTCCTGCAAAACATTTGCCAAAACAGCCTTATCTTGCTCTTGTGTGAGTATTTCAAAATCATCTAATGTGCCTTGAGTCAAAGACAATGAAAGATATTCCTTCTATGAAACAAGTCATCAAGCTCTTTGCAAGACTGACAGCCTCTCTGTGAAACAAGGTCAGCAGTCCTTATTTCTGTATCTGCCCTATATTTCTCCATAAATTTGTCATGTCATCACAGCTGACATTTAAATCAGAAAAAGAGATCAAGGAAATAAGAAAGAGAGATTATTCTATAGAGTTGGTGATGTTCTGTTTGTTCCCTCCCCATAAAACTGTACTTATTATGGTCCTCCTGTTGTTAATGGAGAAGACTTAATATGCCATCTGTATGCTGGGTCTGGTGACTAACAGCCTTCACTGAGACTCTGGAGCAGCTCCACTAACATGTGCCTGTCCTTTATTACTGGTAGAACATGGAGAATTTAAGCCTTGATTGACTGAATATGACATGATTTGGGAGTAAAAACATGCACTCTTTCCTTTCCGTGTCAGTGTTTCAAATCTGGAATATCACAAGTTTAATTTCCCTTCTGTAAGACCTCAAGTAACAACTCTAACCTGATGTTGAGAGGATGAATTTTTGGTATGTCAAATTACTGCCATAATGATAGTCTTCTTTAGTGCTGAGACAGACTGACAGGCCCATAAAAATCTCCAAGATTAAAAGTACATGTCCTCTGTCATACTAAAAGTAAATAATTAAGTCCTATGATTTTTAGATTTGAAGAGAACTTCTACAAAGAGCCCCATTTACATAGGTCAATACTGATGACGATAATGTTCCCAAAGAATTCTGAAATATAGTTGGAATTTCTGTCTTTTATCATTTACAAACTATTCCTTAGGAGATGTTGATAAAGTTATCTTTTTTTGTTTCAGTTATTTTTTTCCTTGATCAGATTGTTTTTCTAATGCTTTTTTTTTTTTTCTCCCCAGACTTGTAAGGTGTTATTATATTTCAGTACTCCAAATATATGTTTCATGCTGAGGGAAAATTCTTCTGAGTAAAAAGTAAACTACAGACACTATACTATTCATAGCATATTTCAGTAATCTGTAATTATGTTTCATCAAGTGTATCCTTACCTACAAACTATTTAAAATTCAGAAAACGGAGGACAAAAAGTTGCTTGACAGTTCTGGTATCCTTGTTACTCTACTGAGTTCAACTTGTCTCATGGTTTATCCGTATTCTGTTTTCTGTCTGGAAAAGGGAGAGTTCATTCTTGTCTTTTGTGCTACATGCTGTTTTAATGTAGATAATAAATCATGTAAGAGCTTCAAACATTTCTTTTATGAAAGGCCAAAAAGTTTTTCTGAAAAAAAGAAAAAAACCCCATACCAAAATAAGATTAGAGAGAAATAATTAAATTGTTTCTTATTACTTGTACATGTTTTAAAATCAATGCATTTCAAAATCTGCATGATGCTAAGTAACAGGCAGTGCAACTACATGCCACATTAAGGATTTCAGGAGTTCATTAAAATGATTTAATCTTTTCTTGGGTAAAAGTCAAAAGAACTGGCAAAATATCAGAGATGAGAATAACACCCAGACTATTGCTGTGCCAGTTGCTGCACTTGCTACAACAGACTTAAATGAATTATTTTTGAGCCTCCAACATGAAAGTATATTTAGTGTTTTAAAAATACTTTTCCTTGGTTGTGAGGGAGTTTTGCAAGAAGTGCTTTGGGAATCTAAGGAACATAAAAATCTTTTAAATCATCAATGCTTGAACATACGCAATTCAAGCAGGCTTTAAATTGTCCTACAGACAAATAATACTTCCTGCTGAGCTGACCCGTTCCATGACAGTATTTAAGTGGATTTTTTTCCCTGTTTATGATCTCTGATTTGTTTTATTACACTTCAAAGATATGTTCTATAATTTCAGACAGCTTCAGAAACTTTCATCTTCAGGACCTTGTATGCTTTACTTAATTAAGTGATGTACAGGTTTTAAGATCTGGAGGTTGGACATAAAGGATTATGTTAAATGATATAGAACTGATCTGATCCAAGGTGCCATATGATGTGGTTATTCTTATTTTGATCTCAGTTAAACAAGGATCCTCCTCTAACTACCAAATGCAGATGACTTTTTCCTAAGTCTATTAACATACAGGGAATTATTTCTTATTATGAAGCAGCAATTTTACAGTAATCTATTTAAACTATATACAGTCTGAATATATAAAAATGTACTTTGAATAAACAATATATTATTTTTTTAATATATATGAATATATACTCTGAATATGTAAAAGAATACTACCACTATGGAGAAAGAAAAAAAAAAAAAAATATTTTTTTCACTTTCAAACTAAAACAGAAGCATGCTTTTTTGAAGAAAACCATCATAAAATTGCTATGGAGAAAGAATCATCTTTAAATATATTTCTAATCCATATCTGATGTCAAGATCATACAGATCTCCTTTTCAGGACCTGCCTTCACAGAAGGTGTTATTACCTTTTAAAGAGTAGCCTTCACAGAAAGTAATATATAGGTAGAAGCTAATGTGATGTAGTATAATTAATACTGAGTGACATAAAAATGCTATATGTTAAATACCACCCCCTTGTAAAGAATTTTTATCTTTTTCATCTCTTTATTGCATATTCATTAATGACATTCTTTTCAAGAAAGTAAGGAGTGTAGCTTTTCATCTTAGGAATAACCTTCAGAAACTATCTGCCTGAATTTATTGATATGCTGCACAGCAAATATTAACAGTGAAGAGAAAGAAAAGCTAAAATCTACCACAGTCTATGCGGAAAGTTGTGCAGCCTCAATTTGTGTGTCATCACTGAAATGATTCCTCTGATATTTGGCCCTAAAATGTTAAGCATGTAACGTGTATGTGTTAGACAAGCTTGTGAGCATACTCAAAAGATGGTTTTCTGATTTTCTCTTTGTGTTTCAGAAGACCATTTTAAAACAAGGGTGCTAATGCTACCAGAAAATAGAAACTCTTATCCAGTGTGATGTTAAAATCTGTTGACACTAATTTATATACTGAATTTGGTTGATATGAAAGGAATATGATGAATTCATAAAAATTGCAATTAGGAAAGGTTAAAATATGGCTATGCATTTAGTTGCAACATACAGATGAAGACTATTTATATTTCTGCATTAAGGAGATTTATTTTCGCTTGTCAAAAATCGTCAGAACAACGTATTCAGCTGGCTTTGATGTGAAACTGAATGACTCCATATTGTCTCATAGGGTTTGTGTGGGCTAGTCTCCTCAGCTGGATTTCCTGTAAGTCTTCACTGGGTAAAAATTGCTCACCCTTTATATAAAATTCAGCAGAATGGCTTGACACAAACTTCCTTCCCTACATGAGACCTCCCTTGTATAACCTGGGCAAAGAGATGTCTCCTTTCTGATTCTGATCATGCTTAGGTAGATATGGTAAAGTTAGTTAATTTCTCATATTTATCAAGAACAGCAGAATTTTAGTATATTCAGATATACTTGGTACACTGGAACTTTGAAGAGAAAAGAAAGGAAAAAAAAAAGACAAATGTAAGGTTAGTTCTTCAGATTAGTAAGAAGGCTGACTTTTTTTAAGGATAACAGATTGATGCATGCTATAGTTCTGGCATTTTGAAATTTCAGTGCATGCATCTAGTTCTGTCTACATGTGACCCTGAATTCCTTATATGGACCAGATTTTAGTTTGTCCAGCAAATAGTTACTTGACAATCTCTGTAAGGCTCATCAGAAAGATTTCACCAGAAAGTCTTTGGAATCTTGAGTTATAGAAGTAATTTGAGGCACAATTTCTTCTCTCTCTTTTGCCATTATTTCATCCTTTGGATGGGGCCAGTAATCAGTGCCAGTGGCAGAGGGTTATTGGAAAAGTTAGTTAATATGCATACAATGTTTGGCATGTACAATGAATTGATTTACCAGGCTTTGTTTGAGCAGCAGATGGAATGATAAGTTGCATTTATTTAAGCTACCCTAGTAGAGACTACTAAGTGTAATGTCTTATATGCTGACATTTATGTAGGAAAAAATTACATATGTGGAAGAAATACAAGTGCCTTCTCTGAGAGAAAGCTATTTATTCACCTCTTGTAATGGAAAACAATAGAAGATGGGAGGATGTTTAGACTGAGGAAACTATTGTCAGCCAATTAGGGAAAGTGCATGAAAGCTAAAAACAGTCAGCTAGAAAATATACATTAGATGTTAAATTCAATCTAGCATCTGTGCCTGTTCAAGTGGTGTGGGTTCTGGGAGAAGTTGCTGGCTGGGCACTGGCAACTCTAACTATCCCAACATTACCATAGGACTACTCTCTGATGGGTCGATCAGCTTAGATCAAGAGACTGAAAGGGATTCAGTTTGTAACCAAGTTGTTGGAAAGTCAAGTTCAACAAGCTCTCCTCTGTGTGTGTGTGTGCTTGAATGTGTGCCTATAGAACAAGAAAGAAAAATTTTCTTTCAGTATATAGTGAAAGGAAAATGATTAATGATTTAGGATTCTTTTCACACTGCAGTAAAAATTAATTAAAGATGTGCTGCCTTTAGGCAATTCTATGCTTACAATGATAAATATGGAAATGTGCTGCATTTTGCAGAATAAAAACCACTGTCTTTACAACACAGAGAAATGAATTGTATCCACATCCAGTTTTATGTAAACACTGTGAAATTCAATTGTTAAGGGTTCAGCTGAATGTCTCTTTACGTTAAAAGAGAAGCAATACTGGTAGTAGCATCTTCAATAGCAATTACATTTTCTCACTTAAGAAAGAATCGGGAAGAAAAGATTTTTGTCATCTGTGGACATAAGGGGAAGTGAGGAGTAGAAGCAGGATCAACAAATACTTTCAGTAGCTAAATATATTACAATTATGCTGAATGCGTGGAGACACACTTTTGGTATTGTTTATTAAACTCAATGTGTTAGATGTGAGGTCTGAATCTATTGTCACAAATAGGCCCACAATCCCTTACCCCTTCTATTCTTAAAAAATGAAGCTACCAGAGTAATCATACTTTGTACTGACACAGAGACATAATTCCGCTTTTCAAATCGCAGTGGCTCTGTTATTGTATTAAATAAAACCTCTTGTTCTTAGTTTTAGACTTCAACATAACTTTGAACATAACTACAGCTTTCTTTTTTCTAGTCTGTTCTTGCTTTCCCTTACTGTAGTTGCCATTTTGAGGGTGTTGGGAGCATTTCTGGTCTTCCTGGCTGGCTCCCTGCCTCCTGCACAGCACCTGCAAAAGGCTATCCTACAGCCTGCCTAGGACAGCCGCACACAGCTCTTATCTCCTCTGCCTCTGACTAGCCTCTCATATCAACCTCTGCCATGCTGCCAGAAGTGACTTGTTTAAAAAGTGCCCTTCATCTGCTTTCTGCTTGTTCACCTGTCCTTCAGGCTTGTAAAGCCTGCTGCAGCTTATAATGATGATAAAGTAAACCAAGGTAAAAAAAAATATATATATATATATTGAAAATCCTCTTCATTAGGAACCTGTGTATGCTCCAGCTATTCATATTAAAAAATGCTTTAGCACTGCTACTGATTTGCTGTTGAGTGAGTGTGTGTAGGTCTCTGTATGGCACATCCACTAGAAAATTTAATGGGCTAAATGAGAATAGAAATATTCTCAGGAATGTTTCTTGTTCCCTTAGGAATCTGAGGATAAAGGGAAGGAGAAGGAAAGAAGAATGTAAGTGAGAGCTAAGCATGTAACTGATTGCCAGAGAGAAAACAATTGTTTGTGGAGCCTGAAGTACTGGCAGTGGGTGGGGAACTACCTCTGTGCCCCCCTGCAGCCATGCCTGCATTTTCTCTTTTGAGAGAATCATCCTTATAACCTTGCTGTGTTGATCAGTCTGTGAAAAGACACTTGCACAACAGTGCCAAAGCACTGTAACTACACTGGCATCAGGGGAATTACCGTCTGAAGGGGCATCCCAGTCTGTCCGTCTCAAGAAAAGATATGGTTAAGGAGAGAAGGATATACTGAGTTCATAAAAATTAAGCAAAAGATACATATAGTTTTTGGCATGGAAAAAAATTATCCTGTAATGTGGGTAAAGATGATATAGAACTAAAAATTCTAGAAAACAGACAGATGACTTTTTAGCACCTCTGAGGATGAATGTTTTGATGTAGGCGTAATGTGCTAATGAATTAGCCTTTCAAATTCAAATGGAGCAGATATGCCTCATTCTAATTGTAGAGCATACAAAGTATTTTCTGAGACCTAAAAAGAATCATGTGCTTTAGCAAACTATGACATGAGTGGAAATTTCCACTTGGTCAATGGCAAGATTTTTTGGCACAGGCTTCAAAAGTGGCAGTAAGTAAAATTCATGTAGTCTTGTAGAGTTTGGGATCACAGTTTACTTGTGTTTTGATCAGTGTTGTTGAGGCTTGGACAGGAAAATAGAAAAATGAAATTGCACAATCAGGATGAGATGAAACATGAGTCAAACGTTTGTGAGGAGTGCTCTGAACTAGGTTACAGGAGGCCTATGACCAAACCTACTTAGAAGATGTGTGCCCTTGGGATATGTTCAGGTCTGCCTAGCAGATTTTCCTTCTTCTTGTGGAGTGGGGCCAAGTCTGCCCTTGAAAATCCTCTTACAAATCTCAGAAGCCAAGTAAAGTCCAATGGGTGAGGATATTACATCAGTTTAATTCTGCAAACAGAAATCTTTAAATCAAAATATGAAAGATTTTCAAACCACAAGTGAAAAAAAAACGAAACCACTGGAAATGTGCATAGGTTGTCACAAAGCCCTATTCAGTGGGGAATATTTGGGGCACTTGATCCAGCACCTGCCATCTATTAGTGCCTGTAGCCACACAAGCCAATGTGCTTTTCTGTGCCTGCTCTGCAGTTTGCAGCCCATTCAGTTCTAGCTCTGCATTTGCAAGTCCCTGATGTAAACCAGATCACTGGGATGATGTAGGTTAAAAAAGAAACTCCTCTTAAAAAGGAAGAAGTGAGAGGTATTATTGGATATAACTGTTTACACTGGCAAGGGAACTGTGAATTGTCTTAAATGGCCAGCAGCAGCTCAGCCTCTCCAAGGCAGGGGAGTGAGGGAGCGTTTGCACTTACAGGCAGTAATTACAGCTGCTGCTCATTCTCTACTCTAGAGAAATTAAGCTGCTCCTGATTTGAGCTGTAGTTTCATGATACAAAGTGTTATGTCTCTGTGCCTGTTGACTTTTATTTTTCTTCCTTCCCTCCTGCAGCACCTCCCCTTCTTTGTGCTGTGTCAGCGCAAGGCTTTGTTCATGTTAGGTGAATTGGGAATTAGAGAACTAATCTGACTTTAAAAAAACACAACAAACCCGATTACTTCTATGCCCAAAAACTCTGTGATGTGAGAAATGAGGACTGAGTGTACAGAATTAAATTACCATAGCATCCCTTTTGGTGTTGGTAAACTAGGGCTTCTTATGTGTGCCTAACAGACAGCCTTATTCTGTGCTCACAGAGATAATGGAGTCACCAAACAAGTGGTGTAAAAAAACATGATTATCCATCAATTCCATCCTTTCTGCTAGGCACACTGTCACTAAACATTAATAAAATGTTATTGTTACTCAGCTTTAAACCTTCAACATCAGCACTGCAATGCCATAACTTATTAGGAAAACTTATTAGGTAAAAAGCATTTACCTTTAAGATTTTCCCCTAAAGAAGAAATATTTCACTGCTGCATTCATCACTAAACAGAAACACTATTATTTCTGTAAACAGTTTATAAACATTAAAAGAAACAGAGTGAGGTTTGTGGGCCTCAAACCTACTTTTCATTATGTGTTAACAGGATTTAGGTCCTGCATGCTAGTTCAAACATCCCTCTTGAATACATTTTTCTGCAGTTTTGTGTCTTGAAAGAAGACTGAAAAAAAAATCTTTCTTACCTGAGCAGGATTTTCTCAGACAATCAGCAAGAAGACTTGATGACAATTACAGGATTAAGCAGCTGTACAAACATCACAGAATATGCTAAAATGCATCTTCACTGAATACTTTCTAGTGAGACTATTATTTCTATCATAAATATTTCAAAGTTTTTTTAAAATTTACTTCAATTAAGGGCATGCTAAGAAGATAGTGGTTATAACTTAATTTCCCTTTAACTGGCCTCATTATGCATTGCATTCAGCAACAAATTATTTCTTTTCTTGATACAACTATGATATTTGCTGATGTCATTTAGAGTCAATACATAGACAAATGCTTATGGGCTGAAAGGTTAATATATCATATATTGTGCCCTTGCAGTGACAGGCAAAATTTGCAACTTTATACTTACGTACTTACATACTTATGTGTTCTTTATACTTACAACAAGATATTTATCTTTTCCACAGACAGGAAAACCCACAAATGTTTATTGATTTTATTGACAGATTAACAACTCATTTTTAAAATGCATGATCCTTATATACCAACTCTTATTTTTTACTTCATCGCACCACTTTAATATTTTACTCTTGATGGGGAGCGGGCAAGAGAAGCCAATTATAATTTGATTGAATAAATGCCATGCAAGAAGTTTCATAGAATAACAATCTTGAAAAAAACAAACAAACAACTATGGCAGGTGCTTAGTGCATTGTGTCCTCTGAGAACTATTTGGTAGTTCCTTTAGGATACACAGGAGCATCTCTGTAGAAGGAAAGATGACAAATCCACTGACCTCAGTATAAATGCTCTAAAGTTGAAGGCTTGAAAATCATGATAAAAAGAATGCTTGGTGGCAAAGAACAGGAAGGAATGGAAAGTTTCACTTATCTGAGAAGATGAAATTCAGTGGCTGGTAAGATCTGAACATTATGAAAACTGTAAAATCACTGGGGATATGGGGGAATGAAGTATATTTTAGTAGCTGCCAAAGCTGTGGTATAGCTAGATCAGTGTATAAACTAAATTGAAACAAAGCCACAGCAATGCCTTGTCAAGATTTCACCATCAAGCAAAAATGCAGCAGCAAATGAGGCAAAAGTGAAGCAGATTAGAAGCTTTTGGCAGCTTCTGAGTCAGCTGGTGGCACTCACCAGCATGGAGGTTTTCACAGCATCTAGCCAGCCGTTCATATCAGCCATTGCTTTGTAGAGGTTATTCTTACTTTTTTACTCATATTACAACTTCACAGAGCAGGCTACACTTTCAGCCAATAAGCAAAGAATGTATCAATAGAAAAGTAATAGACAACTGCGGCATGGTTCAGAAAGATGATTACAAACTGGATTTTTTGTCTGTAATTTTTCAAGTGCTGAAAAAAATTATCTTGGTTAGAACGATTACAGTCAAGAGAAACCAATTAAACAGATTTGTGTCCTGTGGAATGTCTCAAGTGTATTAATCTCTATGTAAATTCTGTTTTCAAGCAGTCAGAAAAAGCCCCTTTACAGCTATTCCTTCCTGAAAAATGGTACATAAAAAGCGGAGGCTGTTGGTACGTTCATGTGTCTGATATATTTTTTCACATGTAAACATCATCAAGCACTTTAAGAAAAAGAAGATAGCCACTATGAAAATGTAAACTTAATTGATAACCCAAATTTTAACCTTGCTGATGAGCCGTCTGTGTGATATGTTTTCTGTGGCTGTAGTGTTCTTAAAACAAAACAAGGACATTATACATTCAAACCCTACAGTATTAAGGTTGCAAAGTCAAGCACTCAGAAGATAAGAAATTCCATTTTAGGTTCTCATCTGCATCTTATTCTGCCCCATCTGCCTGTTTATGTTATTAGCTATTTTTTAAATGACCTATACAGATTCTATTTTTGTTACACTACTTTGGCATATTTAAACACCTCTGGTTTTTCCCTTTCCCTTTGACTACATAACCAGTTAAAAAGTCCTTATTTCTGTAAAAATATGCCTGATGCACTGGCAGGCTATTTGTGAAGCAGTAGCATATTCCAGAATCATATTCACAACTGTATCAGGTCTTCCTGTTCCTGAGCAAGCTTTCATCGCAGGTCTGTGTGCACTGACAGAGTGCCCCCTGGGCTGTCTGAGCCTCCTTCTTCATCTGTGTCCTACATATAGCTCCTGCTTGTTTTATCCACATTTTATCATGCATATGCAAAGTGAAGCCTTTCTATAATGCAGGATCTTTCAGGCTGCTCTATACTTCATGCAGGAGGGAAGGGTGTATGAGAAAGGGCCAGGCTTTCAGGATTTTATGTGTGGTAGAAGTGGTGCTGACTGCCTTTTACTCTGCGAAGCTGAGAGATGCTCCAATGAAATGAGCAGGGTTAGTGTGAGAGAAGGATGTAAACATCACCATTCCTGCAAGTGTGGCAGGACTGCAGGGCAGGGCAGTCTGGATTACAACAAGGACAGAGATAAAGGCTTCAGGTTTTTTGGGACACCAAACTATGACGGAGGTGGGGAGTGTGACAACATGATTCACTGTTACACTGACACATAATTTCACTTTTTCACTGGCACATAACTTCATTTTTTAGTGTTCTTATGCTGCAATCTGTTGGCAAAATATAGCTCCCCTCCACTTAATATTTTCTCTAAAAGTAACATAAATGGTTCCTGAACTTTTAAGTTGTTGTAAAACACAAGCCACACTTTTATAAATTCAAGAGAGATAATCTAGCAGTGATCATTGACATAGATAGAGAATTATCAAGTTTAAACTGAGCTGTCAAGGTGAATAGACTATATCTACAGGATATTTCTTGCTCAGTATTCCTGATAATTTCTGAGAACTTAACCCTGACTGACACAAAGTAAGCGTAGGGTGAAGTTGACCCTTGTTGTTAGTGTAAATGCAACCTATATGCTCAGAAAGGTGGATAATGTTATCTGTGGTTCTTAAACTGTGTTACACTGAAGATAGAACTCAAAATCTCAATGTAGTCAAATTTCAGTGAACAGGCAAAAATGTATCATGTCACTACAGAACTATTGGTTTGAGCTTCATAACCTGCAAGGTTTCATGAATTTTCTTGGAGAAAAGAACAACTGAAAGTGCTTCAGGACAACAGAGAACAAGAACTACTTAGAAACCAATTAGAAAAATGGGTAAAATGAATCACACATTTCCCCATAAGTAGAATAAGCCTTGTTAACCTGTTGTCTTTGAGTAAGTTCAGCAGAATAAATATACCACAGTATTATCCAGGCAATTAGTAGTTAAACTACTGAGGACAAAGAATGGTACAGGAATTATAAGGAAGTAAGGAACCAGCTAAAGGGGAGAATGATAATGGATTTTGTTAAAGGGGAAATATTAATGAAATTCCTCCAAGATCAGTGTTGCTACTGATGTAATGTAAAATTTCATTAATAATCTCAGCACAAATTTGAACTTGGACACAGGGAAAATTCTCAAATGAATCTTCTTTGTGGCATGGATGAGGTTCACTCTGGGGTAGTCGTATGTTCCTAAACCAGTAGGTTAGTGAAAGGAGTGCAGAGAAGTCACCTCCAGAGGCTGGCTCAAAGCACCTAGGTTAGCTTCCTGCTCTGAATTGCTCTTTTAACTACAGAGAGAGAGTCAAGATGCAGCAGGAAGCCTATCTTCTTGCTGTAGGGAGTAATGACATTGTTTATTACACACGGTTGAAAACCTTACATTCAGGCCTGTTCTAGTTCTTGTTCACAATGTTAAAACAGGGTTTGAACATCGACTGCGAAACCTGCAAGCCCCCTCTGGAGACTCTACTTGAGTCCATAGATAATTTAAATGTACATGAAAGGACTTGCCTAAAGCCAGTGTATTTCAAGTACTCTACTTCTAGGTCTTTACATGATGCTTTTGCAGTAAGTTTCCTTTTGTTCCCACAAAATACATTTGTAGGACAGTATCTAGTGTTCAATCTCACCAGTACTCACCTGCTGCTTCATGGGGTGCCGTGTACCTGCTTAGGCACTAACCCTTTCCTTCACAGATTAACCAAATTAAATTAGAGACATTGCTTTCAGCTTCTTGCTCACCTTCAAGTTTGATGCTTCTTTTTAATGACTTGCTTTCTTTAAAAAAAGGTAAAAACAATGCCCACCCCCCCCAACTGTTAAAAATTGAACTGAAAATCAGTAATAAAATACTTGCAGCAACACAAAAGACATTGATGATTACCAAAAGCCAGCTGCAATTCTTTTGTCTCTTATTGTATTTGTTTATGATTACCTCTCCAGCTCCTGGCTGCTTGTTGCTATGCCTTGTGTCACAGCCCACACCCTCCAGGCCTGAGTATGTGGGGCAGGGAGTGTGTGTGTGGAGAATGATTTGGTTTTGGTTTCTTTCTGCCTGGGCCATTTCTGTAACCTGGTTTACATTTTGGGGCCACATGTGACAGTATGATGGGGAAAGTTAGTTTGCAACTCATTTTAAGAAGGGAGACAGAATGCCCCAAGTTTTCTGTACTTTCTGAAGTTTAACACATGATGTAGCAGTTACACTAGTCTATCCTTATCCCTGCTTTCCTCTGGCCAGATCTGACAGTACAATCAGACAGTCCTCATTGATATATACCATTGATCTCATTGATCAACTGTTGTAAAGTACCCAAATTTCTCTCTCTTGAGAGAGTCAAGCTACTAGTGAAGGTTTGAAGGCAAAATACTGGTTTGGCTGTTCTATAAAGCTTCCCATGCTAGGTATGTATAGCAAGCACCATTGTATATTGATGGTAATCATATGTTTTCTAAAAGGAAGGGGAGAAAGATATCAGAATCAATAGAGATACCTATCTTGCAGCATGAAACTAAATTTGTCTCCTTAGATTGTAGAGCAGGTGCTGGGAGCCAGTGGAGCCAGTGAATGTTCCTTGTAAATAGTCCATGTCTTTGTCATGAGAATGACTGAGAGGAGCAAAAAAACAAAACAAAACAAAACAAAAAAAAGAGGCAAAAAAGGTGCTGTAGGACCAAAGGGATGCGTACTTTAAGGCAGTGAAGTGTGGAAGAGAATTCCAGCAAAAATAGCAAAATAGTGGAGGTAAGAAATACAATGAATTTTAATCTGAAGAATGATTGGTTTATGAAAAGTGTGATTTTGTGGCTGTTGTGACACACGTGGTTTTGTTGCCTATGTTAGAAAATGTTCTAACTCACTGACTGTGGTGTAGGCATATTCTGTTTTCCTAAATTATCATTATTTATTCTGGATAAAAGCATTTACTATGTTAGCTGATGTCAACCAGCTAAAGAAAGAACTTGCACCTTCATTTGACTACTTAATTTTGAACTTTAGCCCCAATACTGCAATAAACTGTATGAACTTAAAGCATTGCAAGCATCTATAATTATTGCAGTATGAACAAACTCAGCATATTGTGACGTGCATATGGGTTACAAGGAAATGTGCTATCACCACCTATATTCAAATAAGATCTCGGAAGACTGTGTGCTGTTAGCTGATAGAATACTATTCAGCTACTCAGTTTACAGAATAACATTCCCAGCAGCTGTCACCGTATTAGGGTCTTGAGCTAGTCTCAGTCTGAGCAGAGTGTAGCGATTTGGCAGGAATTGCAAATGAGTAGCAATTGTTGATCTGCTGTGGGGAATATGAATGGCAGAGTACTTTGAGGGGTAACCCTGAAATGAAACAGGTAATTTGAGAAAGATTTAAAAAAAAAATAGTATTTGAACAAGAGATTTCAAAACAATAGATTCTGAAATAGGAAATGCATGGATAAATTATGCATTCAAGTCAAAAGATCTCACATCATATAGGAATGTTTTTTCGCTTAGAAGAATGTGCTGAAAGGGAGACGTCAGAAAATGGAGCAGTCAGAACAATCCATATTTTCACATCCAGTTTAGTTTTGCTACAGTCCTGCCCTAATTATTTAAAACCAGACTAGAATGAGTGTGTCTGCCAGTCCCTCTATTTACACCACCTTTAAGTTTTCTGTGGTGAGAGTGAACAAAGTTGCCATGGTGTTCTGTGACTTAGATTCTTGTTTTAGGATAGGTAGGTGATTACCAAATTTATTTTGAAGTAGGCTATTGTAAAGTCAGCCAAATAAAACTGCTTGAGAAATCTGGGAGAGACTGATCCTTAAGGTAAAAAGGTCCAGAATCCATCATGATGCTGCTGCCAGTAAGCTACTGTTAGCACATGCTTCAGCATATGCCTTTCTCAATTTGCAGATGTCGCTGATGCTTCAGAGGCTTTGGGGAGCAGAATGCATAAATAGCAGTTATCACTATTGTCATTAACTTCTGGATTTGGAAAGTCTTCTGCATTATGATTGAGAACTTTTTTCCAGCTGACAGCCAGCGGCAGTAAAAGGTGGGTAGAATCTTTAGCATGATAGGACACACACATAATTGTATGAAAAATTATAATGATTGAGGTTGGGCTTAAGATCTGTAGTGCAATGTACTGAAATAAAATCCATTTTCATGCAAGACCATGGCTGTTTGTAATAACCATCTCTACAAAACATAATATACTATCTCTACATGAGTAATTATTTTTAATTTTTTTTCATCATAACCTCATCTAGTTTTGAGATATAAACATGGCTTCCAGAGAGGAGTCACTTGAATTTAATACAGCTTCAATGGACACTCCAATAGGAACTACACCAGATCCTTGGCATATTTGTGGACAAGTGCTGAAACCAGCTAAAGATATTTTAAAATACATTATTTTGCATTACTGTATTTTTGAGCCATAATTTTTATATCTAAAATAAAATCATTGCAATTCTGTCACAAAGAGTTAAATGGGAAAAAGAATAACTCTTTCTAAATGGCAGGTTCTTGTAATCCACAACAGGGAAAACACAGTTAGTTTTATAACACATTTTGATTGACACCAGTTACCAGCCTGGGCTGCTGACTGAGGGAACACACAGCAGTCACCAACTAGGCTTGCTGATTAAAGGCACACTCCTGGTCTGCCCTCTAAATGCAGGCTGAAGCAGATGAGAGGGAGTCATTACAGAATCGTAAAATAGTTTGGGTTGGAAGAGATCTCAAAAACCATCCAGTTCCAACCCCCCTGCCATGGGCAGGGATGTCTTCAACAAGGTCACATTGCTCAAAACCCCATCCAGCCCAGCCTTGAGCACTTACAGGGACAGGGCATCCACAGACTTCTCTGGACAACCTGTTCAGCTGCTGCGGCACTTCCACAGTGAAGGATTTCTTCCTAATATCTAATCTAAATCTACCCTCTTTCCGTTTAAAGGCATCACCGCCTGTCCTATAACCACGCCCTCGTAAAAAGTCTCTCTCAGGGTTTCTTGTAGGTCCCATTTAGGGACCTGAATCCTCACAATGAAAGCAAATTGATAGTCTTCTTACCGGGAGATGCTAAAGCAAAAATGCATCACATGCTTGTACTACTTTATTATCAGAGAATATAGGATTTACTTAGCACCTACTACTAGTAAGTAAACCTGCAGCTGAGAAAGTCTTTTCAGGACTCGCTAATTGTTGCGGAGGAGTTTAGATCCTTGTGTAACTTCTTTTTTGATGCCGTTGTGTCTGTATTATCTCCTGTTTTCTCCTCCCCTGTCTTTGAACCTCTCTGTTAAACCTGGATAGATCTCTGTTTCCTATTTGCTTTCCCTGTCAGAGGCTGGCAAGTCCCCCACAGAGCGCTGACCCTTATCTTTCACATCTCGAAGTTCTCACCCATCACATCACGTGCTTCTTCTTCCTGTGTGCCTGCATATACTTTTAAATTGTCTAACTCTAATCAATATGATGATTACATTAGATTGCCCCCAAATTATATGTTCTTTGTTGCAGCATCAGTTTTTTGCTGTTTCTTCTCCACCTAGGTTATCTCAGTACCCACACTAGCTCTGAAATTAACTCTTACATAAATGCTCCCTCAGCCTTCTGGAAATGTTTGAATCTCTTTTACGAAGAGAGATGCAATTGTGGCCTCACCTTTAGGACTTGTCCTGGAACAAAGAAGGGAATCCACACTTCTCTTTGGGTAACAAAGGATATCTTTGCCTCTGATATGATGCAAGAGAAAGTACTTGGCAGATTTCATGTGGGCTGAAAAACTGAAACTCCTTGAAATGCTACACCTTAACTAGGAAAGTCAAATATGTGTCTGTTGATATAAATTACTTTCCTGATATTTTGTAATAAGCAAAACAAAATATGTATCATAATATGTATCATAAATAGGTACTTTACTAAAAGCTCAAGATTTGAAATAATGACTGTTAGTAAAAAGATGGTATGATGTGAAGTGATACGATGTGAAGGCTGCCAATGCAAAGTTGGAAAAATTTGGCCTGGTAGATACTTTGTGATTAATTATTACAGGGGACCGATATATTAAAACCACAGTCCATTCTTACCCTTCCCAGAAACACTACTTCTGACACCATAAATGATGTTAGACCCTTTTCTTTCCAGAATGTAGAATTGGATTATACTTTTTTATTGCTTCCTGCTGTCTCTTCTCTTTTCCCAAACAATGGAAGGACATAATGTAGACCTTTTTAGTTCTATAATAAGAACAAAATCTATTATTCTATATTAAAATTTAGGGGAAAAAAAAAACACCAAGGAAAAGTAATCCCTTTACTATACCTGTAAAATAATTAGAAGCAATGCAGAAAGATTTAGATAGGAGGTCTACTGACAAGTGTGTGGTAATAAATCAAAAATGCAAATGAAAAATCAACATATGCACAAAAAGGAAAGATGTCACAGAATTCTGGCCAAGAAACAAGAAAAGTTTGGGAGTTATTGTGTGAAAAGTCTGTCATTTCCTTAGTTTAGTGCAATTGTAGCGATGAAGAAAAATGTTTCTCAGATTGTACTGTTAGGAGGATAAAATCTGTGGTGGATATACTATTTCTACCTAAAATTATGGCTACACTTCACCTTAAATACAGTGTGAAGTACTGGTATAATGCAACTTTGCAGTGTATGTCACTGACTTTCAGAGCTCAAAATAGTAAAAAAGAAAAAAAAACCTCTCAGACTGTAAGGATCTTAATAGGAGAAAAGTTTAAATTAGATTTTATTATAATTGAAAAATGAAAAGATTCACTAGAATTTACTGAAGTTTTATATTTATGGCAGTAGTTATTGAATATAAAACTCAGTGTCATTGCTGAAATATAATTATACAAAAAAATCACAATATATAATTTGCTAAACCAGTGGAAGCAAGCAAGAAGTAATAAAAATAGGTTCAGACATGTGATAGAAGACATAATGATATACTAAGGATAGCTACTGAAAGAACCAAATATAATGAGAATACAAGGGCACAGTCTCTGGTAGTAAAGCCAGCTTCAGATTGTGCTTCTGCATTACCCTTTACTGGGGAGCAATGACCAGTTGAGAAGCTGGTCTGTAAAATAAAATGATGAGAGAGAAACATTTTTTTTCCTAGAGCCTTTTTTTCAGTGATCCAATGAAGGTGAAAATTTTCAAACAGGGAAAGGCAATGAACACTAACAAATAGGGCAGGTGAGCAATGTGGTAAAGCTGGACTGCAAATTTCAGAAAGAAATAGATTATTGTGCTGGTAAGGGAGAGAGGGCTAAAAGAAAAGGGAAAGGAAAAGATGGCAATGGTTGTGAGCATCATAAAATATTTTATACAGTATTTATTTGGCTGTAAGAGGCAATTTAAAAATATTTCTCTGAGAACATTGAATTATATATTTATATGATTTATATCATCATAATAACTGTATCTTAAAAATAAATTTGTCTATCATCTTAATGTGACTTTCATTTGCGAATGTTGCCACATGGGGGAGAAAAATATTGCTTACATTTGCATGGGGAAGTTTGTGTCAGAGCAGGAAACTGTAAACACCCTCATCTTACCTCTGAGCAGGCTTTGCAGGCTGCTCATAGTTAATCCATCTCTACAACAGATTTTTGTTCATATTTATTTGAGTTTTAAACTTCATGCTCCTGAAATCACGTTTGAATAAGGGAAGTGGTGGAAATGCTCACAGAGACTAGACTTATGCAAATAGTGTTTACAGGAAACTTAGAAGACACTGCCAGGAAGCCAGTGAATTTTGACTACCGACTGCATACAGGAATTCTTTACTCATTTGAGAGGAAAGAGAATGCTCTGTGTAGAACACCTGAAAGTCTGGACAGGTTTCTTGTATGTTTTCTAGATTTCCTACTCATAGAACTCACAATCCTAAACTGGCTAATGTTGCAGACGAGCAGAAGACATAAAATATTGCTGTGCAGCATCTGAGGTGTAGATAGAACTGAAACTGTGTCATCTGACCTGGTAGCTGAAGATTGGGGCAAAATTTCACATGAATCTGACGAGATAGGAGAAGACAGAAAAAGAAAGCAGCTGTATATGCCCCTTTGTCTGTAAGAGATGATTTAGTTTCACGCACATGGCTGTGAGTGAGCTGGTAGTTTATGAGCTGGTACTTGTGAACATCAGGAAGCCAGACAGTGATTAACTGGGATGCCAGTATGAGATTTCAGTTGCCTATGTGGATGGAGTTTTGCTAGTTTCATTTTCATTTAATTATTGTAATTTTTGCACATAAAAACTGCAGTTTCATAATCCTGAGGATTTGTGAGGAGGAGAAAAAATTAGAGAGGACCAAAAAGTTTGACTTCTAAATTCTGGCAGTAAATGTGATTTAAAAAGGAGATTTGAGGTGGATAGAAGAACAGCAGAATAGATATTGTGATTTTTTTTTTTTTGTTTGTTTGCTTGGTTTTTTTCCAAGTACATAACTATAGTACTAATTTTTCAGGCCTACTGATAAAGACTTTGTATGTTTTTGTGATGGGTTTGATAAACCCGCAAAACTTAGATTAAGGCCTTAGTTTAGTTAGGCCTGAAACCAAATTTAGCAGGCCTCATTTTTTTGGGCCGTGAGGCTCCCCGTAGATTCAGAGGGGCAAGTGTCACCTGAGTTAAGCAACCAAAGAGGTATTTCATATCATCTGACGTCAAGTCGAGTATAAATCTAGTGGGGGAGGTATCCTCTCTCCTTTTGCCCTCCCTCTCTCCATGTGGTGTGGTGGTGAGGACTCCCTGTTGCTGCTCCCAGAGCGACAGGCCTGGCCGCTTCCCTGCCGAGATGCCCACAGCAGTTCTGGG
>VXBX01005321.1:0-66430 GCA_013400415.1 Scytalopus superciliaris
ATATTGAAAATATATAAAATAAAATACATTATGTAAAAAAAGTTAGGGTTCCTAGCCCTTTGGCAGGTGGTTGGGGTGTCTCTTGTAGGGATGTGGAGTCTGCACATCCTGCCCCAAACACTCTCATGCCACCTGTGCTGGGCTATTCCTGCCCTGGTGCTGGACCCCAGGGCTGTGACTCTGCAGGGGATGTTCTGCAGAGCTCCCTCCTGTCACAGTCTCCTTGTGCTGACCAGAGGTGCTCGTGTTTGTTGCCATGTGTGCCCTTCTGGTTGTGACAATCACTACTCCAGATGCTCTTGGGGGCTGTTAAAACAGAGGGGCTTTAACTCCCCAACTGGAATTTGGGTGTTTCAAGTCCTGCCCATGTAACCCATCATAGTTAAAAGATAGAAATTTGCTTTAAAAAAAATATCTCTTCAGAATGATTTTCATAAATCTTTAGCTTTGACAAATTAATAAATCACATTTATAGGGAAATTAAAGGTAATATTACTCAGCAAGTGTTTTCAAATTCTGCCTGTGGGAAGGCTTTCTACAACTTCTCTTTGGAATATGGGGTTGTTTGGGTACAGCTCGCTGTGGTTGGAACCTGGAGCTCCTACTCTGCAGAAGCTCCAGTGTTTCACTGGGGGGGGGGTGTTTATTATTGCTTTGAATTAGAACAAAAACATAAATATTCATCACATGATAAAATTTTTAACCTACTTTTCAAAAAAAATGGAGCATCTTTTCATGCCAAAGTGATTGGAGTGTATTTTGAATCACAATGCATTGCAATATTGGGTTTTGTTGACAAATTTGATAATAAATGTCATTATAATGCATAATGTGCCTGACCTCTGGGAGGGGGGGATCTGCAAGCTGGGCAGAGGACAGGCTGGGCATCCAGCCTGGCTCTGCCCTGCCAGCCTGGCTCCAGGCAGCCTTCCAAGCCAATCTGCCAGCCCTCCAGCCAGCCTGCCTGCTCTCCTCAGAAGTTTTAGTGCCATAAACATTCCCACAGAACGTTTTGATCCAGAAAATCAGCAGTTTCTGATGGCAAATTGTTCATCAGAAGAGTTTTAGTCTGCTCTATTAAGAACATAAGTCTCTGAAATTGTTAGTCCTGAATAGAAGTGTTGCCAGACAATTGAATGGAATAGCCCTCACTGCCTGCAAGCTCGTTCGCTTTGTCTCTGAAATAGCTCTTGGTTTGCTTTTAACACCCCCTGGAAAAGAGTAGAAGTTAATTAAAGTGGGTATTTCTCTGTGCTTGCAGTCTGTTGCCTTTGAAACAAGTGTGGACAGGGTTCAGTGAAATGGAGTTCAGAGTGAGCTGAACGTTGAGGTGTCACGAAAACAGCTGCATTTGGCAGTGAGGACCATCAGCCTAATTAGTTTGAAGGAGGAAAAAAAATTGTGCATTTCTCAAAATAAAAAGTTGAAATGTGTTTCATCGATAGTCCTAACATTTTTCAGTTGTAATTTATATAAAGCTATTAAACTAATTAAAATTTGGTTCAGATCTGCATCCGGCTCCCTCTGTTAGATCCCTTCTCTGTTTCCAGAAGGGCAAAGGAAAGGGTCTGTGGGAATCAGGAAGTGTCACTTTTTTGGATACATACAAACACACGTGCCAGATGATCTAAAACTCAGCTCCTGAATATTTGGCTTCGAAGAGACGGTGCTTTTGCAGGGGTGAGCCTTGGTGTCCAGTGAAGGTGTGTTGCATCCTGCAGTGATTCCTGGGAGAGCGCTGGCCCTGGGATGCCGTGCAGGGAAGCCCCGGAGCAGGGATCATTGAGATGTGGATGAAGGATGTGTTGGGTGTGGATGAAGGTGTGTCAGACGTACCTGTGAGCTGCTCTTCGGCAGTCCCAGCTCTAGGGCTATGATACAGCACAGACTCCCTGCGCTCCCATGGCTTGGCCTTGGACACCAAGCTCAGGGATCTCTCTGTTTACCAACATCTCCTCATTGAACCACCAATTCTCTACCAAAATCTGTTTTGCTTTCTTATTGTTTTCCTTTCTCCTCCATTTCCATTCTGCCATTGTGGTGCCATCTGTTTTTCAGGTGGGGAAGATCCGTTTCAGACCACTTGCACTGCCAAACTTATCCTCAAAGAAAATTCTTTCATGAAGAAGAAATTTCCATAAGAATACTTGAAACCAAATTTTTGTCTAATTAACAGCAGTGAAGACTGGACTCTCAGCTGTTTGGAGTTGCTGTGTTTAGATAAATGTTTCTGTTGTGACCTTTCCTGTTATGAATGCACTCAGAGAATAGGCTTGCAAAGTGCAGTAATAATAGAAAACATACAGAACTGTGAGATCGTTGTGTTATGCTGTTGCAGACATTCACGTTTAAATGCTATTCTGAAGTTTTGATCAGGACATCAGCTGTGCAAGATCTCACTCTTAAAACTCCATGACAGATTTTGAGCGTAGAAAATTACTTAGCAGACTCCTCCATCAAGCCAGAGCACTCTATTAAATAATGAAACCTCTTTCTCCTCCTTATATATTCTTCTCCTTCACAAACTTTGATGTGGGACTGTGATTAGGTAGCATAAAAATACAAGGTGCTTCATTCTGTCATATTTTGAAAAATCTAATCAGTTTTCAGTGAGCAAAATGCCCTTATCTGCTCAGCATGTCTGAGGCTGGAGAAGACGTCAATCAGACCTGGTTTTCATACTGAAAAATCTCAGTGCCTGTCCTGCAGGATGTCCCCTGGCTCACCAGAACATGAGGGGTTTAGGATAAATAGTAGGAACTCAAAAACTCCTCAGCAATAAACTGTAGCACAGAGTTCTTTGGGTCAGCTGGGCAAAGTGGAGGAGCTGAGGAGGAGGAAGGTCAATTTGTTTTTACCATAAAAATCCCCTCCATTCATCTGGGTGCAAAAGAGTGAAGTGTGAGCTCTGGGACAGAAATGCAGTCTGGTTTATGGGATTAGACATCTTCCTTTCTTATGGTCTCAGATTTGCTGTGGAAAATTCCATCACAGCTTTTTCATCTCTGGGTCTTTGGCATTAAACAATAATCGTTCAAGTTCCATAAACAGGATGTCCAAGGAGGCTTGAAGGAGAATATGCTCAATTAAATGAGAAGATGCATCCGTGAAACAGCCAGAGACACCAGCATGTAATAGCTCTTATTTTTCTCCAGAATGTCAGCTTCCAAATTGTTCAGGAAAAACCCCCTTCTATAACTGAAAACTCTTTGTAAGTAAAGATTTCAGCATAATAAAAGGCCTCTTCATAACAATAGAGGTGATGGACTGGATACTTCGTGATTTCTTATTATGCTGTTGAAGCAGCTCAGTTTTATCAGACTTGGACAGTTATCTAAGTTATACTTTGCCTTGTTTGTTCCCCTCCCCTTTTTAGGTTATTCTGGATGCAAAATGAAAAGAATGAAGAAAAATGAGCCAAAAGGGCTCTAAGTTTGTGTGTGTATGTGTGTTTAAAGATATTGTATTTACATGAGTATGTAATAATATTGGTTTTCTTACATATTTAAGTTTTGTTTAATATTGGAAGGAAAGTGGAATAGCAATGGCAAGCACTGCTTTGCTCCACAGTTCAAAAGCTGAGGCAGGAGGATGAGGTGGGAATTATATGCTCTTCCAAGTGCCTGCTTTTAGAAATAGAAACGTTACAAGGAAGATGTATTGACATTTCAGTTATGACACAGTTATGCTCTCCTACTGTACCAAACAGCAGATATTATTTATAAACCTTTTAATGGAAATAACTGTAGCCACTTCATTATTTCAATGAGCTCTTAAAATGCTGTTGATGAGTAGTGTGATGTTTTTACATAATAATACCATTGAAAATTACTGCTTTTGTGTATGGTTTTGTGAGGATGCATTTATTTGACATTGTTCTAATCATTTAACATTTTCCAGAAGTTTAGTGTCGGAACAGCAGATAATGGAAAAGTTTTAAGCCTTATTGACATAAGAATTAAACCATTAAGAACTCGTATGTGTAACAAATACAAACCGACTTTGTTCAGCTGCCATTTAACTGAAATCAAATTCTTATTAAAATAATGAAAATCCTTGTAATATGAAGAATTCCACTGAAAGATTTCTTACTGAATGAATCAACCCTGAAGCATCTTGAAGAGCATCTCTGGTTGGGAGTATTTGTGTGTCAATAATTAACATTCTGTAAGTACAGGAAGAAATGGCTCAGTATTTTAATGGCATGGGTCAGGGAAAGATATTGTTTAAGCTCTGCTCATGTGCAGATTTCAGACCACTTGATAAAGGGCTTTTTTCCCCTACAGTCACTTCAGAGATCTGGGGTCCCTGAGGTCAAGCGAGCAAGTTTAGTCGTGACAACAGGAATTAGGAATGAGCTGCACCAGTAGCATCTTCCAGTTGAGCTATTTACTCTTGAAAGGAAGAGGCCAGCAAAGCATGAACGGAAGAAGAAGGATTACAGAGTTAAAGATCTAAATTTATGGCTAAATGAGATATTAGCATATTCTTGGAGCTTTTGGGTTGAGGATCAATGTTTGCTTGTTTGTGTATTTCTGTGGGTGCATCTCTGTTTATGTGCCTATTATCTGGTACAGCCTTTTGTAGGGTCCAACTTCATTTAAGATGTTTAGTAGAGCAAAGACTGTTGAACTAATTGGCATCAGTTTAAGGAACAAATGTCTCTTCACATTTGGTGTGATATATATATATATTTGGTCCCCCGTATTTGTAGTCTGGGTTAGGATGATTTTGACAGGAATACAGAATGCTTTTTCAGGAGAGAACAATGTTCTTAACACATAGTCCTTTCATATATCACATTTATTTATAATTCATTAATAATAGAAAAAAAATAGAGCATAATAGTTTAAAGGATGCAAGATAACCTTAAGGTACCATCCATGTTGGTCATGTATATAGAGATCTCACTCTTTTGATCCAAATGATTCCAGATTGTTTCTTTCCTTGGTTTTGTTTTCTTTTTTCTTTTTTTTCTATTTTCTTTTTTTTTTAATTAATACCACTTTATTATTTCAATACAGTATGTAATTGTGTTTTAATAAGTATTGACTTACTTGTTTATTAGGTGGCTGCTCTGCATTTGTGAAAGTGAGTAAAATGCCTTCATTCACTGTGAAACCAAACTGTGTTGCATAGTGATGTTTTAGTGCACTGTAAGGGGGAGAAGGAAGGATAACCTGCCTCAATCCTTCCCCCCCATGCTAGGATATTGTTTTCCATGAAACACTGGAAAAATCCTTATATTTACTGCATCTCTAACCAATGTGTTAGAAGTTCAATATATTCTGCAGAGCACAGTGCTTGAAAAAGCTCAATAAGGACACAGTGGCATCAAATAAGGCATTTTCGGTCTTTTGGGCTGTAACAGGATTAACAAAATTAAAAATCACATGTGTAGGTTGCTATTCCTACTTTGTAGACCATTTAATGCAAGACTATTAGGAGCACAGAGAAATACAAGGTGAAAGGTGTTAAAAATAAGCCTGGCTTATATTTGATTCCCTGTTGTGCTAAGAAGTTTTCTCTAGAAAAGTGAATTTCAATCAAATCTCTTGAGATAATCCCCAAAGCTACAGTTTTGCACCAACTTGAGTTACTTGATATTGCAAATCTGGAATGGATCCCAAACAAAGGATTATCCACTAATATCCTTTCCTCTTCAGATGCACACAGAATGTTTCCAGAACACCCCCTCACCAAAACTTTATCCCTGACTTTTCCTCATGATTTTAAGTTCCACGTTCCTGAGTGTCTGCACTTACTGTCATACTTTTCAGACACGGCCACAACCCCCCAGCTGCCCTTCCTGCTGCAAGATGCAGAATATAAACTAAAGAAAGCAAAGAATTGTACCCCCTGATGCTGTTAGACTTCAAGATTAGGTGACAAAAATGGACTTTACCTCTCATCCTACTAGTGTTTAGGAAACATTCAGGAGCTGCTGAGATAAAATATCAGTTACTCTCTGTTTTGACAAATGATCCAGGTCTTAGATAAACATAGTCCTAAGTGGAGGTTATTTGAGTTAGAAATGAACAAAACCCTACAGATCAATAAAGCAGAATGCTGGCCTGGGAGTTTGTCACTGAGTAGGATGCAGTTAATTCAGGTGTTACCCAGATTGCTCTGGTTAGTGTGAAAATGGCATCTAGAATTCAGAGCAGTACTAAGAACAGTATTTAGCTACATTTATTTTAATGTATATTAAAGTATAAACCTTCCATCTGCTCCAAGAGCTTTCTGAGG
This sequence comes from Scytalopus superciliaris, assembly GCA_013400415.1. Classification (NCBI taxonomy): domain Eukaryota; kingdom Metazoa; phylum Chordata; class Aves; order Passeriformes; family Rhinocryptidae; genus Scytalopus; species Scytalopus superciliaris. The sequence goes on from VXBX01005321.1 coordinate 6,250, forward strand.
TTTCTTGGCAGTACTGAGTCGTGCCCAGGGAAGTGCTTATTAACAATAAAGGTGGATGAATATTTGCATGGCTGCATGTTTCAAAGGGGAAGAAAAGAGCCAAAGAAATAAATGCCTTTTTGTTCTAATGTTTTCCTTCAAAACTAAACTTTGCTTTGGATATATTGGTGCAGAGTTGGACAGAATTGGATGTATTGTGGAACCCAGTTAGTAGCAGCTGTTGAAATGCACTTTAGGTCTTTAATATATTTAATATATTTAATCAGGACTCCTGTATAGTGTGCTTGTGTCCTAGCCTGAATGTTTAGTACCTACCCAGAGTAGTGAATAGCTGTTATTCTTTAAATTATTATCCTGCTTTAATCACATGATTCTGTCAGATCTGTTGTAGGGTTTCCACTATGAATGTGTGACTTTAGAATCCATAAACTGTTGCTGTCTAGTCATTAGAGAACAGAACACAGATAGACTTTGCTGCCTTAATCCCTGTTTGAATGTGGCTTTGGTGAAATGTATATCAAATCCCAGGTATTAGTCTGAAAAAGTCTCTAAATAAAGTATCTACTTGCTATCTAAGTGTTATTGCTCTTTTTTGTGCTTGTTACCTATGTGTATGTAGAATAATTTCACATATCAAGTGACACTGAGATTCACACAGCTCTGTGGAAAGCAGTGAGATAATTTTTACTGGTTTATACTTGAGGTTGAAAACCTACAGATTAAAGGAGCCCATGGCTCCTCTTCTGACCTCATCTTTGGTGCATTCCTGTGCAGCAGCAATTCTTACAAACTGTGTCCAGAGCACAAAACATGTCAGACACTATTAATTATGCAGAGAAAAATAATTAATCAAATGAAAGGTTTTATTTTTTTTAAAGTCTTTCCTGAAACTGTTTGGGCTACAAGTTCCACACTGTCCTCAATCTAAAGCCAAATGTCTTGCTAAGCTTTAGTTTGTGGCTTATCTAAGACTCAGCATCCTTCCCACAGCCCAGCTCACCGGGAGCAAATTTCCTCCCATCAGTGATCCCCTTGCATTGTTCCTTCTGTTGGGGATTTTTTCCATTTTCCCCTCATGGCAACTTTTTCCTTTGCCTTCTTCTCAGTTGCATTTTTATTTGATGACTGGGGCACTGAACTGGCCCCACCAGCCTTTATCCCATCCCTGTGTTTAATAAAACAATTGTCACCACCCCCCTACCCCAGCACCAACAAACGTGCTTCAAACAAAAGCCCTGTTTGACTTGTCAGAGAAGGAGGAGACTTTACAAGGAATAAAAGACTGAGGTTGCCTGGTTGGTAGAACTTAGTTAATTAACCTAATTGAAATTACAAGTGTTCCTAATGAGACAAAAATAGGCCAACAAATAAATTATTTCCATTACATGTCATTTGAAAATAATTAGCAAAAGATAAACATTTAGTTCAGTGACCATATTTGGCCTCTAGTGAGCTGTGATGCTCTTCAGCACGGGGGACTTTGTGATGTGGAAAGGAAATTAGAAACTGCAGCTTTGTAGCAATGTAAAGTGGTCTGCTCTAAATCCCGTGTAAGCTCTGACAGCAACATACAGGTTAGAATACAGACCTGGAATGAAAGGGAGGGATTTGCAACACAGCCACAGGAGGGAAAGAATTTATTGAGCACTAGAGAAAAAAAAAAAAGGGAATGTTTATGAAAAAATGAGGACAAATACGTGCATTATTTTACAAATATTGCTTTGATCTCAATAGCAAAAGCACTCCTATAGCTGCATGTGTGTGAATCAGCCTCTTCTGGAGAAGGGAAATCTAAATATTTTGAAATGAATGCATTCCAAAAACATCAGTTGAAAACACCTGTAGCAGAAGAGGGGCTCTGTATCTGGGTTTGCAGGCAGATTTCTTTGCTATTAAATCATGAGTGTTTAGAAAAGAAAGTTTCAAATTGGCACCCTGGAGTTTGAGTCATGAGGCAACTTCTACAGAGACAATTAGCATGAAAAATTCAAAGATTCGCTTGAGTTTCTTTGGTTAATTTTGTAGCAGAGGGTAAGTTTAGGCACTTTATGGTAGGAGGCCTTGCCAGGGACAGAACTAGCAAAATAGATGTATTTTTACTTTGTCATTAGAATAGTCCTTGTATATAGAACATGAGTTCTGCAGGTAAATGAACTTTACATGTTCATAAACTGCTTTAAAAGCCATTTTTTAAAGCCAGACTTAACAAGCACCAAGTTAATGTATTTTATTACAGTGCAAGGTGTTTTTCATATTATCATCAAAAGCTGCAATTTTCTTCTAGATGGGAAAGAGCATTCGTCTCTTGACTTATCCTTAGTAAGGTCATTATTTGTGGTAGTCTGCATTTTTTGCTATAAAAGTTAAGCCACTTATTAAGTTTATTTTTGAGCAATCAGTTTTAAGTCTTGCAGTGGGAGGGAATAAAGGCTCACAGAAACAGCCTCCCTTCCACCACAGGTTTTCTGTGGTCTGAATGTGGTGAAGTGGTTTCTGGGCTTGGTGGTGCCACTGCAATTTTTTTTGCTGGGAGTGATTGAATTTTCATCTTATTCCAAAGACCTTTTGTCTTCCTGGAGAATTTAGATTATCCTAATGTAACAGTCACAAGAATAACTTATTGCCTTTAGTTTGGTTGGTTGGGTTGGTTGGTTTATTTTACTTCTTTTCCCCTTGGGGGTGGAGGGATGGTGCAGAGAGCTGACCCACTGGGATTGCTTTGTCCCTCCCGTGCAGCTCCCAGCATAGCCCCTTCCTGTGCCCCTGAGCACCAGCAGTGCCAGCAGCCTCCCATCCCGGGGCTGCTCCTCACACTGATGGCTGAAATGTTACAGCAGCATCTCTTTTATCACAAGGCAAATGGAGTTTGGCACTGGAGCAGAACCAAAGGCTGTGGAAATGAACTGCTGAGCCTTCACAAAGCCAAACCCTGTGTCTTTAGTGGCGTTCTCTGAGCACAGAAAGGCAAACTGCAGAGGTGGGGTGTTATTCCCCACTCTTTTCCTTGTGTAAAGCATGAAGTTTGGAGTTTGTTCTTGTGTGGCTGGTTGGGTTTGGGTTTTAATAAGCCATGCCTACATCTCTCTGCTGCATTAGCATCCTCTGAGAGCTCAGGTCTCTGAGGACAGAAGCCTTTACCTCACTCCCTGTAGCTCAAGTGTTTGTGTTGCTGAATTTGGCACCCCTGTGCTGGGAAGCTGCCCTTAGTGCATCCAGCTGAGGGCATCATTGCCTCAACCTGTGTTTGCAATCTATGCATTTCTTCGTAGAGGGCTTTTTTTCTTGCCTAGAAAATAGCCCATAATCCCTTAACACAGGCAGAGTTTATTGTTCACACAGTGGGGTTCTTCCTGGGAGAGCTGCTGAGATGCACTTGTGTTGTAGGAGCTGTTGGTAGAATCTTGTGGGCAAAGTACTTGTTCTTTTCTTGTGTGGCAAAAGTCCCTTCAAATGCAGTAGGGACAGGCTCGGCCACTGAATTCCCCCTGCTGCTAACAATCCCGGGCAAGTCTTCTGCCAGCTGGAAAAGACCCCAGAGCCTTGCTGTTGGCTGAAAGGAAAGCCTGGTCCTCTCAGGGATGCAGGTGATCTCGGCCTCTGTGAGGAAAGGTAAACAGGTAATGGGCATTTTTGCAAGCAAAATCTCCATCAGAACAAGGCAACTACAGTTCTTTCTGCCTACAGCCTGATGGTTCTGCTCCAGGCAAACCCAGACACCTTTCTTGGACCAATTTGCCAACTAGTTCATGACTGATCAGGATGTAAAACAATAGTTTGTTCAAAAGAATTGAATTCTCATTTTGCATGAAACTTTTTTTGGTTATTTATTCTCAGTAAAATTGTTTTAAAAATGCTCCTTTTCTTAAAATGGTTTTCAAATGTCTCTCATGGCCATCATGTCTGTGTAGCTCTGACAGCCCATATTTACCCAGATAGATCTCTAATGTATCTATGGCTGATGTCCCATGTGATGGTCTGGTCAGTTTGGAAGTCAGTGTGTGAATGTGGATTTTCTGCCTGGCCTGGGCCCCCTTTGCCAGGGAAGGGGAGTCACTGAAACCCCCAGCTGGCTTTTATTTTGTCCCCGACTGTACTTGAGGACTGTTCACTGACACTGCTCTGAACCCCAACTGATTGAGTTCTTTGCGGGATCCAGTCCTATGAGATAAACAAGCCTTTCAAAGCTAATAGGTCAATAAATAGTCAGCAAGTAAATTCCTCACTTATAATGAGGTTGAACTGCGTCTTAGTGGATCTTTGAGGAAAGCAGGGCCCTTTCAAATAAAAACACCCCACCCTCTTCTCCCCCTTCAAAAAGACATAAGCAAAGAGAGCAGATTGAGTGACTGAATGTTAACAAAACAAAGCCCTTAAAAATAATTGCATTTTTCATTTTGTGATTCATTTCAATTTCATGAGTCTCAAAACACCACTTCTCAAGTGATTAATGTTTTCTCCATTGATTGCGGCTGTGCTTGAGTGAAGGTCTTTCTTCATAGTTTTAAACAAAGAAATGTTTTAAGGGTCACAAGATTAATGGTCTGACATTGAGGAGCTTTTCAGGGAAGTGGGGAAATGGTAAAAGCAAACCCAACTTTTAATGTAAAATCCAAAATTATAATCCACCTTTGGATATAACACCTATCTCCCATGATACTGTTTTAAAGTAGTTTTTCCCACTCTTACTGCCTTGCAATCTTACTGCTATTTTTTTATCTAGACTTTTCTCCTTTTGTCCTTTTGTGATTTTTTGCCTCATCATTGTATTTGAGTAAATAAGGGGATAATAAGGATGTCAGCTTCAAACAAAGTGTTAATGTCTTCCCTCATTAACACTGGAGAGTGAGCAACACAATTTGGCTCACTTTGCCTAAATGTAAGGAAATTATGTAGTTTGCAGCCCAAAACCCCGACACAGCTGAAGGGTCCCCTGTTAATTAACAGTCCAGGACACACTCACTGCTTGTTTTCCCGCTGTAGTTTCTCCCTGCCCACTGCCCTCTGAAGGATGTTAGTGAGGATTAGTCTGTGCAGCCCTGGCTGACCCGATTCCCAGCAGGACAGGGACGCTTTGAGGGCTGGAATGATGAGCTGCAGCTCGAGGAGGACACGAGCAGGTCTGTGCCCAGGCAGAGCTCCCTTTGGGTCAACCCCAGAGCTCTCCAGATGTTCTGCACCTCAGTTTTGCTGCTTTCACTGCTCCCATGATTATCTGTGTGAGGTAACATAGAGCTCATCACGGGTGCTCTGGTGGCCTGATATCAATTTACGTATCTTCAATATATTGAACTGGGGTCTGTTTTGTACTTTATAGTCCGTCACTGGGAGGCTGTTACGCATTCACCAATAATTTTACTTTAAAATGGATAAATAGTCCATTTAAGGGACTGCAGTCCAACATCCTCTGCAGTGGTCTCTGTGCCCTGAGGGGGAGGTGTGTTTTCCTCAGTGAGCATCCTTCTGAGCAGGGGAACTGGAAGCTCTGGGAAGCGGGGCAGGGATCCCAGTGCCTGCTCACCTGTGTGTAGGTGCTGCTATTTCATTCTTAGCCCTAAACTTTGTCACTTTTTTCCTTGGCTGTCTGATAAAAGAATTCCAGGCTGCCTCACTTCTGACTGTAATCCGTGAAAGAATTTAGTTGTGCTGCCATAGATGCCACCATGGAAATGCAATTTACTGGTTTTGGTAATACATTTACCTTAAGTTATCTCCTTTTCTTCTGGAGTCCAGCCTTGAGTGAGGGACTTCCATCAGAATCTGTGCCTTCTCAAACTTAATCCACATTTATCTTCAAGCTGTTTCCTTGCAGGAGTTCCTTCACACAAGAGCTCCATTGTCATTCATGAAACAAAATGGTATTTAGACAAACTTAGCAAAACCAGAGAGGGGCAAGAACACAGCAAAGTTCTTCTGGTCTGGAGGTGAAATTGAGGGTGAGGAGTTGGATCTGTTGGAGAGAATGTGGGTGTTGTCATAGGTGCTTGGAATTTTTTAGCACCAGTAGAAGATAAGTTATTTGCGATGGTTGCTGGCACAACACTCTACGAAAGGTACAGTAGGTAGCTGCTTTTAACATAGAAAAGTATGTTCTGTAATATTTTTCAGCAGTAGGATGGTAGTTAATATTCTGGGTTTACAGTAGATTATATTTTAAGTCTATTATTTGTAGACAGAAGTCGTTCAGGTAGTCAACTTCAAAATATTTTTAGGTGCATTCTCTTTATTCTTAATGCATTTATTGAGGAGTATTTAAGATGTTGGCTATTGAAGTCTTTTACTTTCATGAAAAAAAAAAAGCCTGAAAAATGTGGAATAAACGTAACCAAGAATAACAAATGTATTTGCCTTTTTCCAGAATTAAAAAAAAAAAAAAGTAAAAATCTGAAAATTGAGATTGATGTTTGGATTTGGGGTTTATTCAGTAATTCTGGTTTGTGATTCAGCACTCTTGATCCTACTGGATTTCTGGCTGTGTCTTGAATCCAACACACAAATTCAAAAGCTGGAAGCTTTTGTTTCACTGCAATTAACAACCACACTCAGCTGAGATGGCAACACGCTGAAAAATTAATTGAGAATTTAACCTTCAAATGAAAAATGCATAGGACACACTTTATTATAATCAGCTTACCCAGCCGTAGATGCCTTTAGAGATAATTTGAGTTTCTCACTGTTCTTCGTCCGACCAATTGAAAACAAAGCCATTTTTGCAGAGGCCACTAACACAGTGTCTATTATCTTGTTTGAATAGCAGGGCTGGAGGATCCTTGTTGCTGTTTGCTGGGTGGATGTGGAACGAGATTAACAGCAAAGTCTCCTCTTTGCAGTGTTTGGAACAGAAGCTAATCAGCACTCCCATAAAAGTTTAAAATCTTTATATTCTTTAATTTTGCATATTGTTAGCTGCAAGCTGATCCCTAATGTTTGTTTTATTTTCATCTGTCAGAAGCAATGCCAAAAAATATTTTGTCTGACTCAAGTTGGTGCAATTAATCCTTAGCTGGAACAGTCTCTGATGGTTTTTTGTTTGATTGAATGATCTAATCCAGTAGTGCCTGTGCCACAGCTATTTCCCACCAAAAAGACATTAAGTATTATATACATAATTTTTTTTACATAATTCTCTCATTTATACTATGTGAAGAAGGGTAGAATGAATAATAGAATATTTAAGCATGAAAATGTATTTTCTAATGTATTTTGGTAGGTTTTGGTATGTTTGTGGACTTAAACTTTAAAAAAAACCAAAAAACCCACAAACCTATGAAACACCAAACACCTACCAAAAAACGAAACCAAAACAAAACAAAAAAAACCCCAAAAGCCAATTACACTTGTTTGAAGAGAATTTTATGATATTTGATATTAACAGGTCACTAATACTCAAATTTATTGAATTATATTGCAAAGCCTCATGGACGCTGTGGGAATTTTCGGTGTTCTTGTTCATGGAAGTAGAGCGACTTTTAAGGGATAAATCCACAGCATTTCGAGAACTTCCCCCAAATTTATAAGCTGTTCACACTTCATATTTCCTCACAGCTGTGAGCTGGGAAGTTTGCGTTCTTCATTGGGGTCCACTTTCAATCTGAAATCTTTTGGTGCTTATAAATTGTAAGAAGAATTACATTAAACAAATGTTACTGTTCTCACACTTCCCTTTTCAGTGGCAGGAGCTTTTTGCAAAGCCTGTGTTTCTGAAGGTTTCTGCCAAAGCTGACTCAAAATCAGAATTCCCATCCCTGTTGACTCCAGCCCCAGTGTTTTTGGAGCGTACATTGAAGCTGCGAGGTGGGCTCTGGGGGGGTCCTACAGAGGGACTGTGGACTGATAAGCACAAGTTCTGTCCATGCTGAGATGGAGGAGTTCACCTGAAGAGTGAAATCACTAAGCAGATGAATAAACTTGGTCTGTGAGGACAAATTTCCTCTTGGGGGAAATTCTCTTCTGGCTGCTGGAGTTGTATGAAGATGTCAATGAAGAGTAAGAATAAAAAGGATTCAGTGGGCTTATACTGTATTTGAATTTTTAAAAAGTTCATGAGAAAATTATGCACCAAAGGCTAAAAAAAGTTCAAAGAGTCATTTGCCCTTGACTGAGACGAAACAGCAACCATGATGGTCACTGCTTGGTTCCAGAAGAGTCAGTCTCCTGCTGCTAGGGATTATTTTATGCAAGATGGTGATCCCAGAATCCCAGAATGGTTTGGGTGGGAAGGGATCTTAAATCCCATCCAGTGCCACCCCCTGCCATGGGCAGGGTCACCTTCCATTAGCCCAGGTTGCTCCAAGCCCTGTCCAACCTGGCCTTGGACACTCCCAGGGATGGGGCAACCACAGCTTCCCAATGTCCCATCTAAACCTACTCTCTGTGAGTTTGAAAAGAAAAGCTTTTTTCTGTTTGTTTGTTTTTCCTGATGATGATCTGAAGCCCAACTTTGCAGGTGGCATGAAAGTCCTTTGAGTCACCAAATACTCCATTAATGGCAAGAAACCCTGGAGGACCTCACAGTGGCACTAAGGGAACAGAGGAACTTCAGTGTTATCCAAGTTTGGGTAATGCACCGAGAGAAAAAGAGTCTGTCATATTTGCTTGGTACTGAAAAATTCCAGCCTGGAAAGAGTTACATTGGAGTCACTGCCAGTTTTCCAAAATCTTCAGTCAATATTGAGTGAGAGCCAAAAATGCCAGTAAAGTGTTAGACATCACCAGGAAAGGGAGGAAAAAGATCAAGGGCACAAAGCTTTTGGTGAGCTCACAGCTTGGGTACTGTGCATGTTTCCTCTTCTCCCCCTCCTGCAGTGCCATGGAAATCCCAACATTTAGGGATGCAGGGTCCTTCCCATAGGTGCTCTCTGCAAAGTCTGTCACTATTTGATTCTTCTGTGGCCATGCATGTGTTTCTCCTATGGATCCCGATGTGCAGCCAGTGGGGGCACTGTGGGTATAATAGGCCTGTATTTACAAGCTTTAAAGGCCTTTGGGATATGGGTGCAATTTCTGTTTGTCTTTTTTTTTTTTTTTAATTGGAATTTATTTGAAATTATTAGGAATTCTGTGCATAACAAATCAGGTAATTGCTGATACATTAATAAACCGTGTTTCAAAGTATTTTGCACAATCTGTTTCAGAGTTATGAACAAGTAAATAAAATGTCCTTATAGTGAATAAACTCATATATATTTCCAAATCCCCACCTCTAGAATGACTTTTTCAATTAATGTCCAAATTACACTGTTCTCCAGCCAGGTAACTGTGAGCCTAGGGCTAAATATTCAGCATGTCAGGGTAGTGGGAGAACCCCAGTGCTAAGCTGCAGTAATGCTGCTGGGTGCAGTGAAGCTGCATAGATAAAAATGAGGTTAGAATTTATCCCGTTCCATGGATACTCTTTATTTTCCTCCTGTGCACATAACCTGGAAACACTGGCAATGTTAGTTTGCACTTTCAATTGCCTCTTTTCAAGTTAAGGAGGGCTGTTTCTTTCATCTTTTGCAAGAGTGATTGTTAACTATAGGGAAATTGTTGCAAACAGTAGGTCAATTAATTACTCCATTTTTAAGCTCCCCCTTGTAAAACAGCAATTAATTTAACTGCATTTTGGTGGATTTCTTTCTCTAGACTTATCCATTTGAAATCACTGTAATTCCGGGCAGATAACACTGCTTTATTTTATGTGACAGCTTTTCAGAAGATCATATTTTCTTCCTTAATGAATGCTGGGACTGAGTTTGTTTTTAATTATCTGTGGCACCTTTTTATTATTAGCAGGATGAGAAAGCAGTAAACCTGGAGTACGTGAAGTGAAAGGGGACTATCGACCTCCTAAAAGAGGATGTTAAATAGAATGGCTTGCAAAGGCCAAGTTTTATAGGATGACATAAAAATTACAAATATTTGCAGTTCAGAAACAGTGTGGCTCCAAAGACTTCCAGTTTTCTTACCCCTCTTACCTTTAAGCTTCCACTTTTTTCATGTTTATTTGAAATGAGTAAGGGTTGTGGGTTGTGCAGTGCAGCCTCGGTGTTTGAAGCCTATTTGTTGAACAAGGCAGAATTTACAGCACTCTGGGAATTTAATGGGTGAGAAGATCAGAAAATGATCATTGATCTTTAATAGTTCAGTGACTTTTGTCCTTAGGTGACAATGTTTCAAATTGCATGTGATAGAGCTGGTACATGTAGAACTAGACAATTTAAACTAGTTGTAATTTACTGTAAAGTTACTGCATGGTTGGTAGGAAGATAAAGATCTTTAAGATGATCCTGGTGAATTCTGCCTGTTAAGCAGAGAGGGAGATTCCAGTGACTCAGTCTCAGATGGATTGGTTGAAATAGCTTGCTTGAGATAATTTCCATCCTGAGAGCTTGAGCAGCACATCATATCTAGTGTTTACTGAAATGGTTGGAAGATTTGAACTAAGTATAAAGAATAGGGAGTTAATTTGAGGAGTGTGTTATATTTGCGTATTTACTCTTGTAAATGGCTGTTTGACTCATTAGCATCTCAAATGATGTATCAAAGTATGGTTCAGACTGAACATGGAATAAATACAACATTATCCTTTTGTGTTGCCAAATGTAGGGCACCAAATGTCTGCTTCTGTGGTCTGCTGTGATTAGGGGAGTAGCTCTTTTGACTCCAGTGGAATTATACTTGGGATGAGCCTGGCCCCATGACCCTAATCAAACTGAATAAGATGAAAGGTTTGGAGAAAAAAAGAGCTCAATCTCTACATAAGATCTTTATAAAGTATTATGGGATTATGCCTTTAAGGAAAGGGAAAAAAATATATACAGTGGCAGTTTAATCATGCACATAATGGTAAAGAAGACATACAGCATTAATGTAATGGAAAGGTTTTTATATGCTCATGATATGGCTAAGGAATGAAATGTGTTGCCTAAATGTAAAATACAATGTAGTTTCCAGTACAAAAAAACTTGATACCTTGACTTTGCCTAACAATTGTAATTTTCTGTGCTCCCCATGATTTACAGATATTTAATTGCCCTGAAATCTGCAACAGACCACTCTTGGACAACTTTGTATTTGAAAGGTCACACTAAACACATTAAGTACAGATTGGCTTTATGTTTATTAGAAGGCCATGTCTGCTAAATAAATGACTTCTGCACTCCCTCAGCTGCTTAATACAGCGGCTGCTTTGTTTGCCCAGATTAGTGATGTCATGTTGCATGTCCATCTCAGCGAGATTAGCAGTGAATACCCTGTTTTACACTTGAAGGATTCCTACTGCTTTAATCCACATGTTGGAGGGCAGAGGTATTTTCCGAATATGGAAGACTTGGGGGAAGAGCTGAAGGCCACGGATTGTTTATTCTCTGAATTCTACGCCTTTGTTTTTCCTTTTGGTGTCAGGGATTTATTGTTAGAAGTCCCCACAGCAGTGTCTTTTTGCTGTTTGTTCTGCACATGTGGCTGCCACACCAGACCTTTTCCTTGGATTTGTGCGTGGCTGTCTAAAGAAATAGCAGTCCTGGGAACAAGTGATGAATCCTTTTGATAAGTCTCACCTAATTCAGCCAGGGATTCAGTTTTGATGCTGGTTCGTCCTTTCATGTTGTCATTGTTCTTCTGTGATATTGGTGTTTTATTCTCACCCACTTGGAAATACAAACATAAAAGTGAATAGTTGTCTGATATATGATAATTGCAGAAGAATGAAGAGCAGGCAACTCTTATGGTGATGGGGCAGGTTGAGTTGTTACTTTAAATGCTGCCCATTAGTTGGTTTTGTGAGAAAATTTGTGAAAAGAGAAAACTTATCCATCTGTACCTCTCCCTCCACCCACTGCCCCTGCCCACAGAGAGGTCCTGCTTCTTGTGCTGGGATCAGCTCCTCTTGTATCTGTGCCACCACACTGAACCTGCATGAGGGTCACGTGTCCTCTGCCAGGAGAGGCATTCACAGGTCAGTTTTGTGGCAAGAATTGACAAACCAGGTGCCAACCCAGTTCAGCCTTAGAGCCATGAAACATTGCTGTTTGAGAAGGGGCTTTGTGTCCTCAAGCTACTCAGAAATGCTACATGGCAAATCCTGAAGGACTAAAAAGAAGAAAAAGGGGATCTTGGACAAGGCAAAGAGTGTGACATGGTGGCCACAGCAGTGTTTGTGCTACTGATTATCACAGAAAAATGGTGCCTGCATAGCTATTAAATAGAGATGTTCCGAAGTGGAGGTAACTGTGCATTCCTAGACCCTTCATTTCTTGATGGGGTTTGTCCCGCTATGCAGGGCAGCAGCAGGGAGGGAGTCTATTCACAAGGCATGTTTGGCTGTCATGCAGCTGAGTGGTACAGCAGGGCTCCATGGAGGGGTTGTCTGTCCTTCAGCTTCTGTGCAGTAGCTCCCTTGGCTTGTTATCTGCTTGCTGAGAGTGCCTGGGAATTGAAATAAATTATGCTCAGACCAAACTTTTGGGAACTTAGGATATGGAAAACAAGAAGGTGGCAGTGCATACTGATATGCCTGAGAGCAGGGAGGAGGGAAAGAAAAAGGGAATAAGCACAGATAAGGAAAGCTAATGCAGTAAGATGATTTTCACTCCCAGATAATGGGAATTGCTTTTGCCTGGGACATGGAAAGAGGAACCACTTTGCAATAACAGTAGCACTGTTGGGTCTCCTCTATATTATATGCATCACTTATTATATGTCATTTTGTATTATTATAATAATCATCTGCTACAAGGTTTATTATTAGGCCATGCTAGGGATCAGCAAAGTGTTGGAAAGGAACCTTCTGTTTTTCTGGCACATATGAAAGGGCTCTAGTAGGGGAGCAAAGCAGCTGCTGAAGGTATTTCATCATTGTTTCATTCATTTGCAGGCAGACACTTATGGAGGTCTTATATCCAGTTCCTTAATATCCCTTTTCCTAAAGGAAACTGAAGATTTTAACCTTTCCTGTAAGTTTTTAGCTGACAAGACTCAATGGACAGAGCAAATTATATCCCTCCCCCCAAATATTCTGCCTTTCGTGTTACTGTGATGAGCAGAGCTACAGGCCACTTTAGTCAGGATTTGATGTGAGTCTCCAAATGATAGCAACACATTGATTAAAGCAAAAACATGAATGAGAGAGCAGAGGGAAATAAATATCAATCAAGCATTCTAAGTTCATCCTAATTAGGCCACAGCTGGGAATGACTAGAAAATGTGGGGAGTAGCATTGAATCAAGGCCAGAATGAGGAAAGGAATGGGAAGTTGTCCCTTAATGTGAACACATGGATGTCACACAGAGAGGCTTTAGTAAATAATTAGGGGCATAAATTTGCTGTTATATCAGCTGCCCATGTACTTTGGGTACAGAACATGGTATTATGTCTACAGAAGTGTTATTAAAATGATAGGTAAGATTATAAGTTTCCTGTTCCCAGATTTGTGTTTTACTGACTATGCCATCACTGCAAACAGCCTTGTCTTCTAGGGGCAGTGCATCCATTTGAGTAAAGCACGTGCTGTGGGGCAGTAAAACAGCAGCCAGAGTGTCTTTAAGGTCCCTTGGCCCAGCCTGCCCCTCTGCAGCACCCCTGACTAACCAGGGTGCTGTGGGACTGGGGCTGTGTTTGGCTGGGTGGCCCTGAGTGAGTGGGCAAGGTCTGAGTTTCCATGAGTGTCTGATCCAAGGCTCTGGCCATGTGAGGCAGGAATGGTGCATCCAGCAGGAGAGCAGTGAGGGTTTGGGGGTGTAGGGAACCTGTTGGGAAGAGAGTGGAGCTGCAGCACGTAGTGCAGTGGGTGCGGACTGGGATGAACATGTGGGGTGGGCATGGGCAGAGTGCTGGGTGCCGTGGGGGGTTCAGGTGAGTGTCCATGCCACTGAGGTCATGGTGACATTGGGGTTTGGGACGTGTCAGACAGATTCAGAGCTGGCAGCAGCTGGGGAGCTCATTGGGCTAACCTGGGGAGCTTTGCCTCCCTGCTGGGCAGGAGTGGGACCAGGGGCACCTCGGGCTCCTCCTCAGCCTGATGGACCAGCCCGGGGCTTCAACAGCTCCGCAGGGCTGGGAAACTGCAGGGGACCTGAGGAGTGAGGAGCCCTCTTGGTGTGAGCGAGGCAGGGAAGGGTGTGTGGGGCCCTCCGGAGCTGGAAGGTGCCAGATTTTCCAAGCAGGGTGTGCTGCCCTACCCCGGGCACAGCCCGGACCCCACAGTGCTGGGTGCCTGGGGTGCTCCTGCCAGAGCAGAGGGCTCTGTCCCACACTCATTGCTGCTCAGTGATGGTTGGCCTGTGCTGGATGTTGTCTGATGGCTCTGAGAAAGTGATTCCCACTTACGTGAGCATCAAAGATCAGCAGATCAGTCAGGGAAAGACAAATAGCATTGTTTTATGGTTTTAACGGGATTGAAGTATCAATAGGCATCTGGGACATAAGAATGGAATGGAAAAGGTAGCACTCATTCTGGTGACTGGACAAATTGACGTGTGAGGGCAAAAAGAAGACAAGGCTTGGATTACTGAAAATACCTGCCCAAATGCTTCCCCCTTGGGCAGATTGCTGCTCTTGTCGTTGCTTTATAGTTTTGAGAAGTTGTAAAAGGATTTTGTTTCAATGCTGAACTAAAGAGATTAAATAGAAGTATTCCTTGGCATTTTTCTGCTGTTTATATTGAAATAATGTTTTTTAAATGTATACCTGAATTTAATTTTGATTAAGTATTAGTTTCAGGGAGCTGCAAAACTTTTAACTGTTTTTTTTTTTTTTTGTCATAGCTGAGACATTTTCTTATGTTTTTTGCCCGAGTTGTTTTTGTTGAAAAATGTTCACCTACCCTGCAGACAATCATAATACTCATAGGTTATTCATTCATAGTGATAAGTTTTTACCTTTAAAATTACAAAGCAGTATTTTAGCATTTTATAGAGTAATATAGATGCTGGTTTTATTTCAGTCACTCAGCTCGGTAAATAATGTGGCAAGATTGCTTTGAGGAGAGGAGATACAATGTTGGGATCTTTGTAAAGAGAAAAGCTCCTGGAGGATGGAGCCTTTGAATCCTATTCCCAGTTTAAGCAGAAGTGTTGAAAGGCAGCCATGTGTTCAGATATGTTATATGAATTGTTCTTAAGGCTAGTAATTTTTTCTATGGGTAAGGCTTCCCAGATTTCTTTTAAGCCATCTGTCGAGGAAAGAGAGCATTAGATCGTCAGACATTGTTTTCAAAGCTCAGTAAAATATTATCTGTTTAACCCTTGCATTGCTTGATTTGAGAGAGAACTTTATGTGAAGGTTATTTATTTTACTGGGTTTTTTGGGTTCTTTTTGTTTGGTTGGTTGGTTTTGGTTGGGTTTTTTTTGTTTTATTTTGTTTTGGTTTATTTTTTTTTTTACAAATGGAGAATCAGAGAGGAAATGTTGAGTAACTCACTTTGTCTGGATGGCAGTTTTGGGCTTGTAGCAGTTAAAGTTCCTTTTACATGTGTGGGTAACAGGCTGCTGTGGTAATCTCAGTTAAAATGAATTTTAGATGATCATTCATACCCCTTGATCTTTCCTTCCTTGAGCCAAGGAAGGCAGTGGATAGAAAGCCTTGTTGCTTCACTTGGTGAGGTTGAGGGAGTGAGCTTTGGCTCCTGGGGTAGCTGTGACTTGTACAGCCACACCTCTCACTGTCCCCGTACAGTGAGGACTTGTCTGTGTTTTCTCTCAGGGTGTTTCTCTCAAATTCTTTTGTTTGCTGAAAATTCCATGTGCTGAATTCAGCTCTCAAGGCACAGGCTTGCCACTGGCTTTATAAACTACTATCAGTTATTTGCAGTAATTTTGAGGTAGGTCTGAAATTACATCCTTTTTAAGAAGTTCTACTTAAGGAATTTAACTGTAGAATCTTCTTCACAAGTTTGTAAATAGCTACTTAAGGAAACAGTAGGATCATGAGGACACTGTGTCAGGCCCAACCAATACTATAACCTGTGGCCAGCAGATACTGTTTGTAGTGAACAGGTAGTGGAAGATGGTTTGAATAAGGCAGGACTGATGTTACCCTTCTCCAGTGGTATCCCTCAGAAAGCATGGAGAACTCCTTCCAGCTCCCTTCTTTTGCCATTATGGCAGCCAGACACTCAAAACCGTCAAAAAAAGATGGCACTTTTGATATTCCTCTCTCCCAGTTACACAGTATGGAAAGAGGAGGACTCAGAACTCAGTCTCTGGTCAGATCCATCTCTCTTCTTTCTGGAAAGTAGTAGCTATAGAATTTATTCCCCACATCACATAAATAATGTGGCAATGCCCTATTGTGACAGTTTAGATCTAATAAAACCCAAGTATTTCCTGTCCATTGGTCAATGTGTCCTCACACAAACCATTTCTATAGGAACAGAGTCATTCTAATGGCAAGAAAGAAATCCAGCTTTGAGAGGGCAGTAGATGTAGTAAGTTTAAAATCTTTTGTGACATGTATGGGAGTATATTGGATTGTTCCTTCGTCTAATAGGGTCCCTTTTCCTGAACCTAGCAGTGAATTTGAATTTACCAGGAACAGCATGAGTACAGTAAGTTTCCAAATTGTTTCTTGGATAACCTCAGGAAAACCCTCAATCTGCAGCCTCAGCCCAATCGTGTTAGTCCTGAGAAGCAGAGAGAGAACAGGAGGCAAACACTTGATTTGTGAAAATCTGCCGGCTCTCTTGAGCTGGGAGGTGCAGGGAACTGACAGCTACTGAGATTAAAACCCCATCCCCTCCTTCCAGGACAGCTCCCACAGCCACGAGGGCTGGGATGGCTTGATTCCCTTTCTGGGAGGACCTGCGGGGCAGGTGAGTAAATGATGACTTGCAGCATTTTTTATGGCCTGTTGTACAAGAACAGTGTGCTGTGGATGTCCTTGGTTGTCACCAGCCATTGCAGAATGCTGTAAATCATCCTTATTTTACTTTATGAATTGTAAAAACTATCATACATTTCATTGGTATCTCAGGACAAGATAGTAAATTTCAAGTTTTTTTCCATGAATTTATAGCCAAGTCTAGAAAACAGCTCCTTATTCGGCAGGAAAAAACAACTGTAGATCTGAGGAGTAATCCATTGTCTGCACTTTGGGCACACAACTCCCTCTGACATCAAGGGCAAGAGGTGGCCCATGGGGTAATTACTTAGTGGAAAATGAAGGAAAATCTGGCGAAAGGTGTACTAAGAGAGGCTGACTGGAAGGGATGGACATGAATAAAACTATTTTCCAGTGGCATTTTTTTCTTGGCCCACTGTTTACAGGACTAGCACAGAAAATTACAGCTGCCATCTTCTCTCCTAGTTGATATCACTTGTTTTGTTGTTGATTTGTCTTACACGTTTTATAACAACGGTGCACCACTGTCCATTTGAAAGGAGAATTTCTTGTTTGGCAAATGCAAAGAGGAAATCTCCAAAGCAAATTTTATATGTGAAATGGATTTTTTTAACCTGATGAGAATACATACATAAATCATCATTTTGCTCAAAATAGCTGCCAAATTCTCCTACAGACACTTTTGATATGTATCAAAAGAGCAAATAATATCAGTGTGGAGAAGCTCAGTGCTCCTCTTAAGGTCGTGTGCAAATTCATAAATATTTCTGATGCTCTTGAGGATGGAATTTGGCCACAACAATGGAAGAAAGTAGCAAGTGAGATGTTCTACTGTGAGCATGTTAGAACATTGAAAATCTGTTCCTTGCCTTCCATTCACATTCTGATCCTACATAATTGATAAAATTCCTGGCTAGAATTCTGTGGAACTGTTATTTCTGTCTAGGACCAGATGCACTGTTAACTGCTCATTGACATTAACACGTTCTCATCCCTGAAATGAAAATGAACCCTGTTTTTAGCCCTCTTTACATGATCTCCTTCAATCTCTTGTTCTTAGGTTTATGAAATTAAAATGCCTTTCTAGGAATCATCTGCTATTTCTGAGAGGTTGGGCAAATAGAAATATCTGCAAAGACTAAATCCAATTTTGCATTCTACCTTGTTGCAGAGAGGGGAACAGAAAGATCAAGGAAAGCAAATGTTAGCCTTATTTTCTGTGGCAACTCAAATAATCTTTGTATTTATTTTTTTCCCACCTTTTGTCTCTTATAGGAACCATGAGCTTTACATTTCATGCACAGTCATGGAATATAATAGGATAATTTTCATGCAAGGACATAGTGTTGCCAGCTGAAAGCAGTTAGCAGTTTGTATTACAAATATATCTTCTAATTTCCTTTCCTATAATTATAAAGCATTCTGTGATGACATTGAATTAAAATGTCTGCATTCTATGAATAGTTACCTCCAAAGAGAGAAGTTTTGTTCTGTGGTTCTCAAGAGCAATCCAGAGAGTTTTTAGAGATATTAATGACAAAACTCCATAAACTGCTTCTGAGGCTTTAAAAAACTTCACTGCACAAAATTGCTTTGGTATGAAAGTATCAATTAAGAAAAATGTGCATATCCAAAAGGTTTATAGCTTTTAAAGAGTCTATTGTGTGTCCACCACCTTCTGCTTATTACATAATTGTATTTAGCACGTGAAGTCAACAATTCAGTTAAAAATAAAACTGCAATAGAATAGAAAATGTTCAGACCTTTTTAAGTGGCTTTTCTTCAGGTTTTGTTTCATCTACCTGGCCAGTGGGTTTATTCAGCAGTGGAAATTCTAATGGTTTTAGTCTTAGAATGTGTTTTGCGGTTGAAAGCTTCTCTTCTCTTGCACCTACAGACATAAAAGGCACCACAGCAAAAGGTGGGCAGCTTGTTCTTTCTGAATGGGAGTTCTGTTAAAAGTTACAACTCAATTAGCGAAGATTAATCTGTGAAAACAATAAGATTAGCAGATGTTCGTGGAGGAAAACCCAGAATCACTTCCTCTGCCCAGACTTCTAAAAGCCTGCTATTGCATTTTCAAGTGGATTTCAGTTAAAATGTAGAGGGAGAGACAGGGGGAGGGAGGGAAGCATTTAGTAAAAAATACTTTTATTCCTTTAAAGTGCCCAAGTACTAACATAATTATGAAAGGAAACAGTAAGATTCTTAATATTCAGTGGCAACATAGAAGGAAAAATGCAGAAGCAAACAGCAGCTGAGACAGCCTTTAATCAGGGTCCCTCACAAAGTCCCAGGAAAAGACATCAGAGGTCTGACAAGACACAGCTGCACTAATCCTTGTATTAAAAAAAATTCAGGAAGAAGGGGATATGTTAATGAAAGATTGATAATACAAGACACAGTTGGCTGGAGAAGATTAATGTATTAAAATACCCACCACAACGAAGGGCCCAGCAAGGATTCTGTGACTGTGCAACCACATCCTGCCACAGCTTTTCCGTGTGGCATTGCACAAGCCCTCAGCTCCCAGCAAAAGTTTGTGTGCATGCATGAGGAACTGCCTAGAGCTGCCCTGCCTGTGGTATGGGGATTGGATGTGAGACTTGTTGTGTTCCTGGGATTGAACTTCATGTCTGGAGCACTGGCACGTGTTTCCCCTGGAAAATCCATGTGGAGCAGGAAAATAATTTTGATAAAAAAGTTATCAAACCCAGGATGTTATTGTGAAACATTTTGACTGAAGCACCTTCGCTTTTGCTCATCAACAGAATTCATGTTCTGAAGAATGCTCAGCCAACTTTACCTGGATATTCTTTGGGCTGAATGTAATACCCACCAAGCAGCTGAAATATTAATTCACAGAATTCCAGAATGTGCTGAGCTGGAAGGGACCCACCAGGATCATTAACTCCAACCCCTGGCCCTACCCAGGCCCATCCCCAAGAGTCACCCCCTGTGCCCCAGAGCGTCATCCAAACCCTCCTGGAGCTCTGGCAGCCTTGGGGCTGTGCCCACTGCCCTGGGGAGCCTGGGCAGTGCCCACCACCCTCTGGGGGAAGAGCCTTTCCCTGAGATCCAACCTGAGCCTGCCCTGACACAACTCCAGCCATTCCCTGGCTCTGTCCCTGCTCCCCACAGAGCAGAGATCAGTGCCTGCCCCTCCTCTGCCCCTCCCCAGGGAGCTGTGCCTGCAATGGGGTCTCCCCTCAGTCTCCTCTTCTCCCGCTGAACCCCCCAAGTGCCCTCACTGCTCCACCACATTCCTCCTTATACACAGTTTGGGGGTTGTTTTTGAGGTTTTTTTCCTTCATGGTGCTGAGCAATGCAGGGAGATCTATAGCACATCACACACAGGCTGAACTGTCCTGCTATCCTGTCAAGTTTTTAAATAACTTGGATGAGGTCCCAGATCGAAGTGCGAGAGACGCCGGCGCGGCTCAGAGTTTGCCCGACGTTTATCTCTCCCCTGAGCCCCCTCATGCTGCTCTTGGCTCCCAGCCCTGTGCCCCTGGCAGAGGCTGTTCCTGAGTGACAGCCGAGGTCCTGCCCTTGGTGAGGAGTGTGAATTCCTCCAGTGTGGATTCAGCAGTCTGAGATGATGGATAGTGCCGCAAGATTCTCTGTAAGGGATCATTAGGACCATATACTTCTCTTCCACCTATTCATCCAACTCCTGCCTCTCATGAGACCTGAGGGCAGACTCTGACCGACCTGCAAACCTGGGCAAGCCTGGAACCCGACCAAACAGCACAAACTTTTACTTTGTGAAGTGATATATCTCACACGTGCTGAACAACCTCTTACTGCTGCATTGCTGACTTCGACCTATTTTTGTTCTAATTTACAGCTTCATTTGCCTTTGACACCTTCCTTTTTCAACAGCATATTTTCATTCACTGAATAGCCACTACTTCTGGCAGCATTCCATGGGATCCTTGAATTAGTGTTGTTTCCTCTAACACTTTCATCATGCACAGGACACAAATCACAGGCAATTGCAGAGAGTTGGATCCTTCTTTAAGGCAGGCTCAGTAACTGAGTTCCTATTCACCTCATTTTCTAAATAAAACACTTTTTAAATTCCCATATGTTTCGTGAGACACTTTCCATGTTCACCAAGAAATATCTTAATGGAAAACAGAGGCAGTTTTAGGCACTGGATTGACACAACCACAACTGACCTGAGGTTTCCTGGCAAATATCAGGCGGTGACGTTTGTTTAAAGCACAAAGCAAGGAAGCATGTGATATTGGCACTTGGTGCATTTGTAACACTCCTCACATTTCCAGAGCAGTTAGAAGCTGTCTAGAGAATTTCTGGCAAAGTCTGCTTGAAAACTACCCATGTGGAGCAGCACTTTCCTAATTGACCATGATAACCCCCCTGATGAGCTGCTCAGGGACACACCGAAGGAGTAACTGTGTAGACTGTGAGGATGTTGCCTGGGGCACATTAACCCTTTCTCACAATTCTCTAATGTGCGATGTCTGATCGGGAAACCTTTAGAATTCTTTGCACCTCTTCCACTTCAATAACTGTAAATAAGTTATTTATGTTGCTGTTGTAAACAATGCTTTGCAAAACATACTTTTAAATTCGCTTTGACCTGTACATCAGGATATTTAATTATGTTGTCTGTTGAATGCTTTAGTTTCTTGTTAAAAGAAAAAGTTTAAAATATTGCCATTCTAAGTACTTAGAACTCTGTGGTAGTAAATTCCATTCATGCTGCTGCCAATTAGTAATGTCAAACACTAAGTCTTAATTAAAACTCAGCTTGTTTCTAACCTAGCAAAAGTAATTTCCAAAATTCAGTGATGGATAGTGTTGCTTTTGCCAAAAATATCTTACGTTATCTCTGCTGTATTTATGTCTCTGGACATGCATTGGAATCACAGTCGTCCTTGCAGAGTTGGCCGCCACAAGAAATGGTTTTACAAGATTTTTTTCTGGAACACTCTCAAGGTGTCCGCTTGGCTGGATTTGCTTAATTCTGTGCTTACATCTTTTCCTACTCTGTGTTTGCTGGCTCTGCAGTTTGCCTTTCTGTACCGTTTCACATGTGTCTGTTGGAAAAAAATAATCTGAAATAATCAAAATAGAGCATCCTCTGGAGCTGGTTTCCATTACTGCATGTTTGAAATCTTTATTAGTTAAACAAAGTGGCACTGGATGATTGCTGTGTCTTTAGTGTTGGGTCTTTGGAGGGACTCTGGTTTGCTCTGGGCCAGCCTCCTGCTTGAAGGGAGGCTGTCACAGCCACTAGTGAGGTCAAGCACAGCTTTATCCAGCCTTCAGCTCTGAAATATCCATGCATGAATATTCGGCTTCCAAACAACCTGTTCCATGTTTATCAGCATCCTTCAGTAAAGAGGATCTGATTTCATTATGCAACTGATTTCCAGACTGAGACGGTTGCTCACACCAACACAGAGGGCTTTAAGAAGAACTTGGGGACCAATTGCAGAAAGCAGTGTACTTTGCTAGGTCTAAATTCCTTCCTTAGAAGGTGAAGGTATCATTCCTGAAGTCTTGACTATGAGCATAGCACTGGAATTTTAGAAGTCTGAGCACAAATATTTGATCACAGAATGTTATGCGTGAGCACGTGTTTTTGGGGACACACACTTACTGCATATATTGTTGTGGTAAGGCTGTTTTGCAAAATTTAGTGTTTAATCAGAAATGTATTGCTAGGCTTGTATTTGTAGTGAGCCTTAATAAACAGAAATTAATGGAAACTTTATGAGAATTCTTGCAGAGAGACATAAAAATCTGAATCCAGAATAAGTTTCTCTGTGTGCACTGATTAATCTTTCAGAATGGCAAGAACTTTCAAGGTCAGTCTGCTGATGAAAGTTGTGGAAACAAAAATCTGTCAATTCCCAATAGTAACCCTTAGACTAAGGAGGCTGGGAGCAAAAGAAAGAGCTGGATTTATGGTGTGACAGCCCATCTACCAACAAACTCCTCCAGACCTAAATGAAACCCCTTCGTTCACTGTGATAATGAATGCAGCTACATTTAATGGAGCGATGGTGGACAACAGTGGTGTTTAAAAAGCAATAAAATCAACTAATGCTTTCATTATAATAATGATAACTACATCAAAGGGACATATGGACTCAGCAAAATGTCTCCTGTCGAGCACAAACATCCCCACCACAGGAGATGTTTATTGCTTTAGATGTGCTCCCTTTGATGTATTTATCAGTTAAATGTATTAGTTCTGCTGCACAGTTGTGAGCACCAATAGCACTGAGGAAGCCCATATTTTATGTATGCTATACATAGATCATCACCTCTGAATACCAGGATCAAGAAACAAAACCAAGGCAAAATAGTTGAGTACAGTCAAAGTGTGGATGTTGATAACTCATGTCAATTCAGCACTGAAACTCCAGCTGCCTTCACAGGACATTTTTGTCTCAACAGAAGGAACACAAATTCCAACAACCTCTGATGATGCAAAGATGTTTTACTTACAGGAAATATTTTCTATCATTAGGAGTGAATTAATTAGGTCATGTCCTTAGATGGAAGAATGATGAGCCCCACTTTGTGCATGTTGTGTGCATGTGTATTCATTTTATCTACAAGTTACTGTTTCTTCCTCATGGACACTGTGATGTAGCTAATTATTGGAGTAGATTCTTGTGCATTGGGGTCAGTTCTGTTGCCTGCTGTTCATCCACAGTGTCTATTTCTGTGCAGATACAATTGCAGGTATCCATTCCTGCATTTACTTCAACTACTGAGAGAAAAAAAATTTTTCTTCCTGAAAATAACCAAGTCTTTCTACAGAAATAAGATAAGCCATGGACCATCTAACTTGAAACCCTCCTGTCCTGTGGCTGATGTTTCTACCTCGTTTTGGTGCTGTGCAGTTTGGATGTGGAACATGGGACGCAACTCCTGAATGATCAGCACACGACACCGTGTACTGGGGTTTTTTTTGCATTGTGTTGTTTGTTTTTTTTCCCCTTTGGTTGCAGAAGTATGGAAGGATAAAGTGTGCGTGCGTGTGTGTATGTGTGTGTGTGTGTGTTTGTAATTTTGTGTTAATTCATATATCATAAGCAGATAGATGCAAACAGCCTTGTTTAGGTTAAAGTTCCTTAGTATAGGATATCTAATAATAGAAGTTAAAGGTACAGTTTTTTTGTATCTTGTCAGAAGATTGAACATATAAGTTATGAAAATACTTAATTAATCATTTAATTAGTTTTCTTGCAGAATGAAGTGCACATTTTGGTTTGTTGGGTTTTCCCAACCCCTTTGTACTGTTGAAGTTCACAGATGCTGGAACTCTGTTTTCCAGAACAGCCCAGCCCAGGCTCTGAGGGACACAACACGTAACCTGATCCCAGCAGGGGAGATCTCTCCATGTGCTCTGCCTGGCTGGAACACACAGCAGACACTGAGCTTTGCAGGCGTGAGTGGCCAGAACCACGTCATGAGCAGAGACTCACAGCCCTTCAGTGGGCGATGCCTTCGTGAGCAGGAGTGGGGCAGTGCTGGAAACATCTCTCGCCTGTCGAGCAGAGTTTACTCAGGAAGGACATGCCAGTGCTGTTGATATTGCTGTGACAGGAACAATTAATAAGAAATTAACCACTTGCATTATTGAAAAGCATTTTGAAGTACCTAAGTATTGCCTGCTCTAAAGTGCCTTCCTTTTGCGAGGGTTTTAGGGATGTGCTCAGTGTGACACTCCATGTCATTCCTAACAGTGTGTAAGTGTTTTAGCCAAGCAAACAAATGCTTATCTAGGCATGAAATATATAGGATGCAGGACACAGATTGCACAAGATGTAAGAAATTTTTAATTATACTCATTCCAAAGAGACTTTTTTTTTTGTTTGCACTTTTAGTTTAATTTTTAAATGTGTTAATCTTTAAGTAATTACTAGTTAATACTGAAAATTGATTGAGTGTGGCTCTTAAAATATTATATTGTTGATCTTTTATTTATAACTAATCAGAGAATTAATTATTTATTGGTTACATTTCATGTCACATTTAATAGGATGATGTCTGAGCATAGGAGACTTCCTTTAATTACACAGGAAATTTTGTTTAAAGGCAAGTGACTTGATCAGTCTATTTCTTGTAAGCTATTATTCTAGTCATATATTAAGTAGAAAGAATCCAGGAGATAAATTGTTTTCTGAAATCTGTGATTGTTATAAGGTCAGGAAAATGGAGCTCTCAGTTATTTGCCTGTCATTTTCCTAAGCCAGTGAGTATGATTGTTTGTATACAAATGTTCCCTACTTGCACATTGATTTGGGTTTCTTTAATGCCAAAATACATAATGTTGCATGGTTATCAACTACTAATTTCCATCATGTCTGTCAAAAAAAATCTGGTTTTATATAAAGATACCTTTCCTACTTGCCTTTGCTACTCATTATGTTGATTTTAATATTAAAAAAAACCCAAACCCTTGCCTCCAAAGGAAATTAGAAGCTGTGCATCTGAAAATACACACTGGCAAATGTCCCACTGACCGATGAGAGCAGTGCCAGACCTTCTGCACAGACAGGATTCCAAAGGGCAGAAACTGGCCAGGGGGGCTCAAGTTCAGCACAGTGGAGTCTCATACCTGCATGAGAACATCTGGCTCGGAATCCAGGCATTCCAGATATCCTGCACCTATTTTCTAGCTTGTTGCCTAATGTAGAATTTCATGTGGTACAGGGCGAAGGGGTGGAATAAAAGTTCTTCTGTGCTCATTCTGATGGTGGTGGTGGACTCACCATCCCTGGAGGTGTCTAAGGACAGACTGGATGTGGCCATCGGGGACAGGTTGGACTCCATGATCTCAGAAGTCCTTTCCAGCCCTAAGAACCCTGTGCTGTGTTTGTTCCTCTGCTGTGCCCCCCCTGTGCACCAGGACAGCACTGAGCAGCTCAGCAGTGGGTTGTTCACACCTGCACCTCAAGTCAGTATTGTCTTTGTGATCCTTTTCTGCACATCTAAGTGTCATTTGTATTAGGGTACTGACTTCTGCAATGTAAGAGACCAGATACAACTGGTGCTGTGAAAATGTGAGAAAATACTCACTGTGAAAATGTATAATGTGAGAAAATGAAAAACACAAATTTCCACTTGTTATTTTGACATCAGCAAAAACCCCACCAACCTTTGAAAATTTTGAATCCCTGAAGAAATCCAGTTTTTCTTTGAACTGAGCTGAACTGAGGAACCTCATGATTTTTTTCCCAGTGGGCTTTCTTTCCATGGGACACCAAACTGTAGATTTGCACTGCTTCCAAACTACTGTGACGTGTTTAATGATTGCTCACATTATAGCAATTCCATATGCTACTGTTAGCGTGGCTGGACTTCCAGGAGATAAGCGTAATTTACTTTTTATTTCAGCTCATCTGGTTTTTCAAGTGTCTTCATGTCCTTTCATACATGGCTGTTAAGAGAGACTAGTGCCCTGGACAAATAATAGGCTCTCTCTCTAGAGATATTGGCTTTAACATTTCATGAGTTTCCAGAGGCAAAATCAAGGTGTAAAAAGGCGAGGTTTTCGCAAGAGACAGTGCTCTATTTCTCTAGAATAAAGATGGCAAGGTAATATTCTCCTCCTCAAAGGAGCACTGGGCTGGGCTCCTGGCCATGGTGTGTGAGCCAGCAGTGGGGCAGCTGGGTGGTCACTGGGGGCTTTATGGGGTCACTGCACTCCTGGAAGGGAAGGTTTCTGGGGAAACACTGAAATGGCACAATGAAGTCTCTTCCCAATGTCTGAGGATGCTAAAACTACAGGAGGTACCAGTCTGTGTTCAAAACCTGAGAGAGGGGCCGGGCAAAGGGCTCATATTGATAAACAGAGGTTACTGTAAAGCCTCAGAAATGAAGCCACAGCACTGAGAGAGTTAAGGGAAGGGGGTCCTGCTGGGAGAGCATTTCTGAGAGGTCCTTGGGGATTATAGGGGTGAGGGGAGGAAATGGAAACTTGGAGTGACTGCATTGAGAAAATAGATCTAAATGGAGGTTTGTAGTTGAAAAGCTTGATGTTGGAGGGTCAGGACCTGCACATATCTTCCAGTTACCTGGAAAAAGCAGGCTGTTACCTTGTTTTAATTGGAAAGTGGCCCTAGCTTTGAATTCACATCTCTCCTGGAAGTGAGATCTGATCCAGATTAGTATCAGGGTGTGCTAAAGCTGGCTAAGAGCTCAAATCTCATTTAGAGATTGCCTTCATGTTCTCCCAAAATGTCATATCACTCAATTGTTATGTTTTTTTCCCAGGTGCTGGAGACTATAAAACACACTCGATGTCTTTTCAGTAATGTGAAAAGTGATTTTTTTCTCTCTCAAGATTATACTGCACAGGGAAAACATTGGAGTTGAAAAGAATTTTTAGTAGGAGTACATGAGTCTGCCACAAATAGGATGAAGGAAAATAAAACAAAATGGATTTCTAAACCGTAAAAGCACTGTCAGGTATTTAAAATGCTTGTGCTTGCTGCTGGTTTTAAAGCTTTTTCTTAGTTCTTCTGTGTTCTGGTGCTCTGTGTTCCTGACAGTGTCTTGATAAGCAGTGAGTGCTGGGGACCTGCCCCGTGGCCCTGCAAGGACATTGTGCTGCTCCCATGGGGTGTGTTGGAGTGGCTTGTCTGGAGTAACTTGGCTTGTCTTGGTTGCAAAGGAGACTAAGGGTATGGAAAGTGTTGTTACTGCATGGACAATATGGAACAAGGTGGCTAAATCCATTTCCTGTGGATGTGTTTCCTTACCTTCCCAACTCTGGAAGATAAAAGGGATGAACAAACCCAGGAGCTGGACTGCAAACTTCTGTCACTAATGATAATGATAGTGCAGCAGGTGTAAAGTTGGGAAAATAACTCCCAAAGAACATATAGCCGGTCTGCTTAGTTAATTTGCTCTCTTGCCACAGTTCTCTCTGACGTGGAGCAGGTTGGAGAGAGCCATGTTCACCAGGAATGGTTGTGCCCTGTCAGAGTCCAGAATGTGGCCTCCCCCTGAGCTTCCCTGTGCTCTCCATGGCTCAGGAAGCACGACTGGCTGTATTCTGCGGTGCTGGCAGCTCCAGGGTACCCACTGTGCCCTGGGGAGGGGAATTAGAGTAGGAGAGAGCAGTCAGTGCCATGACGTCTGAGGGGTTTTGGAGTTTTTAAGGACTGAAACTTTAAGGGACATCCATCCAGTTGCAGTGTATCAGCATTTCTCACAGGGCTGGGAGATGCACGGCTGGAGGGGTCCCAGTGACCCCGGAGGTGTCCCAGTGACTCTGGGGGAGTTCCAGTGACATTGGAGGTGTCCCAGAGACCCTGGAGGTCTTCCAGTCACCATGGTGTGCCACCACACCCAAACCCCACCCAGGGCCAGCTTTTTGCCAAGCTGCTCTGCTGTGTTATTGGGCTATCCCACCACGGGAGCAGGCCATGAAGCTGTTCAAAGGCTTCTGAGAGAGCTGGATTTGTGTGTGTTCTCAGATAGAGCTGCCAGGCTGACAGGGCTGGCAGCAGAGGAGGCAGCAGGGTGAGGGGGTGAACTCAGCCCCGCCAGGCTGTCTCTGCAGATCGTCCTTCCCTCCCAGCCCAGCCACAGACATCTCAGCCTCGGGGTTTTTGCAGCCCTTGCCCTTACAGAAAGCACTTAAAGTCCTCAGGAGCTCATCCACTATCAGATGTGACACACTGAGCTCTCTGGAGAAGTGGTTCAGAGGTGGAGCTTCTCTTTTGTTTCCCTTCACTTCAGTGAGCAACTTTCTTCTCTTTATTTTGTAGGGTGACCTCTGCTTTCCCTGTGCAGTTTCATCCAGGAGCTCTCAGGTCACGGTGCTGGCGACACTTGAAGTTCTCAGCAAGATATGGAAATTAAGAACTATCCTGAACTGCAATATCTTCTACCTTCCAGTCCCCCCAGGCTGCTGGGAGCAGCATTGCTCATTGCTTCAGCTGTGTGCAAGTGTTAGAATTCAAATTGCTAATCAAAAGCAATTGTTAAGGACAAAGATGGATTAAAACTGGTTTGACAAATAACATTATGTTGTCCTTTTTAGCAGAGCAACCAAGTCATCACGTTAATCTTTGGAGGCTGAGGGGGGCAGCACCATTCATTAGAAAGGCAGTTCTGGTGAGGGTTCTTCTGGGGTTTTATTTTGTTTATTTTGGTGGGGTTTATTGAGTTTGTTTTGTTTGTTTTTTATAAATCTGAACAGAAAACTCTGTGCTTCTAAACTGGATTAGTACTAACAGAGATTCAACACAGCTGATGCACTGGTTTGCAGAAAGTGATACGTTTCAGAGCTTGTAAGAGGTACTGTCTCCTGAAAAACCCTCTTGCTGCCTTCCAGCTTGTCAGCAGGGTCCGACCTGTTTCTGTTAAAGGTGTGCCTGAAGACAATGCTTTTCCATCTGATTGCATATTTAAATTTCAGAAGGTGTCTGGAATTTACCCTTTCTTGATCTGTATTTTATTAGTGCTTGATGTGGTACCACACACAAAGGTGTCCTTGAGTTTTGGGTTGTGTACATTGCTGTTGTGCTTTGGCCAGGCTGAGTTCTCCTGAGCCACTCCATAACCAAGCAGGAGGCTAATCACACCCTCATTAGCTTCAAACACTGCTACATAGAATTTTTTTCTCCCTGCTCTGGCTGGAGATTTAGTTTAGCTTAAAGGGAATGGAGCCTGTGCTAATGAGAATACATTGTCTTGGTTTGCATATTAGATGAGATAAATATTGAGTTAATTTCTACCTAGGATGTTGTGTTTTTTTGCAATCTGCACATTCCACAGTTCTATTCAAGGTATTTTACACACCAACTGTGTACAGTTTGGAGGAATAATGTGAAAATAAATTATTTTGATTGTGAAAACAAAAAAGGGGACTGTTTCTGTTATTTAGATTGGTTTGAATTGGTTTTGAAAATCTTAATAATTTAAAAGACTTGATGCTCATACCCTCCTCCTCTGTGAGCAAGGGCCTGCCCCCAGTGTGCACGCTGGGAGTGCCGACCCTTCATCCCAAGTACATTCTTGGAGGCTGTGGAGGGACCTGCTCCCCTCAGTTACCAGCCAGTTCAGAGATGGTGTGTGGACTGTGCTCCTCCTTTGGCTGGAAGGGATTGCAGGAGCAAAATGAAAATAAACCCACAAAAAACTTAAATTGTTAGAATCAAGTGCTCTTGGTAGAGAAATCAGAGGAATGTTCAACATCTGAAGCACTGAAAGTGGCCTTTGTGGGTTGCATGTGATGACTCATGAGGGTAGAACATATTGTACTAAAAACATCCATCCTGCAAGACAAAATACTCATGTAGATACATTTAAATTATTTAAAATAATATAGAGGGTTTGAAAAAATCCAAAGAATTTGCAAAAAAGAACAAAAAGATATTTTAGAATTTTCTTTTTCCTCTGTTTTCTCTCTCCAGCTGTATTTCCTCATTATAGATGTGAGAAGCATCTTTGCAAATCCTACTGACACAACTTCATTCTCTGATTACAATTCTTCTTTTTTCTCTTTTTTTTTATTTAATTGAGTAGGGATATGTGGGTTTTCATGTAGCACAGAGGATTTCAACCCAATTTTGTGTCTCCTGTGTGTCCATACTCATTAATCATATTGTGAAACAATGTTTTATTAAATGACTGAAATTTTCAACTGCTTTGCAAAATGTTGGCACATTGTTATGCTCTTTGACTTTTCTACTTGCCCACTATGATAAATGTTTGAAATGCCAAACATGTCAAAAGCCTATCAATAGTAAAAAAGTTGTGTTCTGAAGTGCAGCAGCACTGGGCATTCTTTTCTAGATTTTATAGCAACAGTTCCTGTGTTTCCTGTGGGAAACAGCCTAAACACCCCACAGTTTGGGATTAGAATTGTGAAAAACACAGAAAAACTTTTGGATAGTCTTCCTTGGTTTTCCTTCATTGGTTAGTGATGCCCAAATCTGTTCAGAGTCATCAAGGCTTGAAGAGACTTTCAAGATCACCCAGTCCCACCAGCAGCCCAGCAGCACCATCATCACCCCCAAAGCACATCCCCAAGTGCCACATCCAGACACCTCCTGGACCCTTGCAGAGATGGTGACTCCATGACCTCTCTGGGTAACTTGCTCCAATGCCTGACCACTCTTTCAGTGAAAAAATAACTGGGATCTTGCAATTGCTGGGCAAGAGCAGCTCTGAGATTACAGCTCCTGCTATTTGGGAATCAACATTAGTGCCACATTGTTGTCCTCGTGCCTCTGGTGACCTGCTCTAACCCTTTCTCTGGTAAAGCACTGCTGGGCAACTGTTTGTTCCTCAGTCTGTATTTATGCAGTTAATTGGTGTCAGAGTGTAGCATTCTGAACTTCTGAATTGTGTTATGCTCTTTCTGACTGTTTCTCCCTTTTTTAGGATATTAAGGTGTCAGCCTGACCTGTTGCCTGACCAGGGGTGCAAATGTAAACTGAATTAGTGCTCTCAGCTATCCCAAGGGCTATTTGTTCACCTGGGAATGGCATCAACACAAAAACTCAAGCTTGGAGAGATTTACATATTCTGAATCTTGTTTTGAAAAAGGAAGCAGTTCCACTGGTCAGTTCAATGTTGTGTTTCCTCACCAAGGTGATGGTGGTGGCACCTTTGTGTGTCTGAGGGATATTTGTTGGCTCTTTCAGTCTGATAGCAGAGGCTCCAGCACAGGAATGGTATATTTGAGAGGTTCTTCTCCAGTTAGTGTAACTCTAGTGAGCTATGCTTTGCTTTGACTTTGATTATGATATTCCTGCTGTAAAATGGAGAAATTGTAGAAACTAATTTGAAAACCATTATTTCTTTAACACGGAGCACTCAAGAAGACAACCTGTCCCCTTTGAAATATTAAACTAACACAAGGAGTGCTTCCTCATCTTAAACCTCATGAGGCAGTGCTGGGGAAAAGATATGTTTAATATTTGCCATTATTTAATTTTCTCTACTTGAAATCTTCCTACATTTTCTTTAGATAAACAACCTCAGAGAAATATAATGAAATTTTCATCAGAGATGAAAATTTAACTCTAAAATTAATGGAACATTAAGCTTGATGCTTTTTGGTTTTCCCTTCTCTTCCATTGAAAAAATACCTGTCATTCTTTTAGAATTGCCATTGGAAGGAAGTAACCAGTTATTTATAAACATCTATTTAACTAAGCTTTAGGAGAGGTGGTTTGGAAATTATAAAAGATCTTGAAAAAATGCGTAACCTTTTCCCAGCAGAGATGAAGACATGTCTGTTTCCACATCCCCTCAGAGACCTTGATGTTCTCCCCATGGCTGATTTTCCAGCCTTGCTCCACAGGGCTGCTAAAGTAGTTTCTATGTCCCCACAGCCTTCCTCTGCAGAAGAAAGAGGAGATGATGGTTTGTACTTTCTCCCTTTACTACCATCTGAGCAGATAAAAATTAACCTGTCTGAACTCAGTAATAGCAGAAACTGTCAGTGTATGCTTGTGCAAAGAATAATTTAGGAGGATGCTTATGGAGCCTTTATAGAAAGGGGAAAATATTTCCAAGTCTCAGCAAAATCTTTTAAAACAAATACATCTGCATTTGGGATGATTCAGAGGATAGCATGTGAAATAAATCAGGTGTAAAGGCTATAACAAGCATCATAAAAGATTCAGAAAGGTACTGAATTGGTCTGGATGGAAAGCAAACAAACATAAATCACTAGGCTTCAATTAATGTTGTGTCAGGTTTGTTTCTGGGTTGGTTTTTTTCCTAGTTAATAATGTTCACTGAAAAAAGCATCAAGTTAAAAAGGGACATGGGGAATTTTTCCAGGCTACATCACAGATGTCACAGATGTCCCAGGCTATCGGGGACAGCTGAGAGTGATGGTGGACAGCGGGGTAATATCTTTATGTGGCTTTTATGGAGCTCCCTGTTCCCTAATGCACTTTCTCTTCTAGAGCACAACTGGCCAATGCTTTAAAGTCGTCCTTTATGGGGCAGCTGAGTTCAGCAAGTAGCAATGTAAGGTCTAAAAAATGTGTGCATTGCTATAATGGATCTATGTGTTGTTATTACACTTGTAGGAACAGTTAAGATCTATTTTTAATTTTTAAATGAAATAAAATCTAAGTCTTGTTGGTCAGACTGTTGCCCTGCTGTTGATACCTTTTGCTCCATCACAGCAAATGAAAGAACAGTAATTTGAGTTTTATGGTTTTGGACTTTGTGATTATCAATGCAATCACTTCACTGTAATTTGTCAGAATAGTCTCCTAAAATCTACTTTCATTTTAACTGGAAATTGAAACAATTGAAAAACATAGATTTTATTTTGTTTTATTTTTTTTTAAGTAGTTATTTCTAGACTGGATTTCCACAAAGAAGGTTGCATCTTTATAGCTTTAAGTGATGTATTGCTTTAAGAGAATGATGCATGCCTATGTATTCTTCTAAAAGAATTTTAAAAAGGCACAGACTTTGAATTTGATAAAAGCTGATTATAAAAATAAAAGCTATTGAATATGAAAAGGATAGCAAGGGAATCAGAGTTATAGCAAGTTATAAACTGAAATGGTTATTGAATAAGGCTTGTTTTAAATGCTTGTATTAAATTTTAAAGGAATTAAATGATCATATATTAATTATGCCCATCAGTTGAAAATATGAGCTAAGGACATGGGATATGGCAGTCAAGCCGTGATTGCTTTTGCTTTCTGACTCTAACAAAGAAAAGCTTAAAAAAAATTTCCTCTGGTTTGTCATTTAAAAATTAATTCCTGAAAGAATAAAGAAAGTTGCAGTATTGGAGAGCAAAACATTTCCACAGAATTGTGTGGAACAGCTGGGCTTGCCCTGGTGGGGAGAGATGAATCCATGGGTGGAACACACAGAGACAGAAGAGCCTCCTTTGTTTGTTGCCTGTTGCTTGTGAAGGTTAATAATTGCAGTGTTTACACTGAACTTTTAATTAAGGTGTCTTTGATTCCCTAGATTTCTGTTTAACTAAGATTCAGTGTCTTTGTGCCTCATGAACCATTCCTGCTATAGAAATAGTTCTTATGCTTTGTCACTGCTCTCTTGAAACTTAATATTTTCCATTCTGTTTCTTTATAAATATCCGAGTGCCTGAAGCAGCAGATGAGGAAAAATAGTAATCTCCCTCAAAGTTCTCTCATTGCTGTGTCTTTTTCACATTTTAAAAATTCTGAGATAAAAAGACCCCCCTCAGCTAGGAGAATAGAAACCTGTCCTTCTTTATTAACCTCTTGAGTTTAAATAAAAGCTAACGTTCTAGGAAGCACAAGGAAACAAATGTGAGCATCTCTCTCTCAGACCCGTGTTCTAACAGAGAACAGAAGAGCAGGTATAGCCCTTTGATTCTAGACAGCTGTTCACAAGATATCTCTTTATCAGTGTCAGAAACCAAATCCCAAAATGCATTTTCTCCTCACTGTAACTGGGCAGAGATTTGCTTTGGCAAGAGACAGGGACAGAAAAAAGGCAAAAGAAAACAAATCTAGTGTTTTCCTGGGGTTTGTGAAGGATGATAATACATAATACAGAACTGGGACAGGAAAGTGGAAGGTTTAGTAGTAATGTGTCTGAAGATGTGAATATCACTATATATGATGTTAAAGCAGAGGGTGGAGAAATCAATGTTTTGTTTTGGAGGGACTGGCTGACCTCAAGCTGTTAAAGAGCAACACTGAGGAAACTGGAGGTAAAGGACAGAGGTGGACAAAGCCAAATGAACAGTTCAGGCTACAGAGATCTGCTCACTTAGGTCAGGCAGAGCTTTCTGGGTGTAAAGTTCTGGTGTGCCAATGTCTGAGAATGGGAGAGTTGTGTAGGGGGAGTGAGTTGACTGGAGAGTAAAAGACTTACTGGGATTAAATTAATGATACAAAGTGCAGGGTTGTGTTTTGTAGTGTAACACAAGAACTTGTGCTCTGTGTGGGAGTGATGGAGATGGAACAGTCAGGTGTGCCTGTTGGTTACAGGATGGTCATGGGGCTGTGGAGAGAAAGGAATGTTGAATCCCCTGTTGGCCTGGGGTAGGTGTTTTCAGAAGAGAGTTTTGATACTGCTGTAAAAGGCATTGATGAAACACTATTTGGAATGATGTATAAAATACTATATTTCATATTCAGAAACTATGTCAGTCTAGGAAAAGTCACAGAATATCCTGAGCTGGAAGGAACACAAGGCCCATCCCCAAGAGTCACCCTCTGTGCCCCAGAGCATCATCCAAACCCTCCTGGAGCTCTGGCAGCCTTGGGGCTGTGCCCACTGCCCTGGGGAGCCTGGGCAGTGCCCACCGCCCTCTGGGGGAAGAGCCTTTCCCTGAGATCCAACCTGAGCCTGCCCTGACACAATTCCAGCCATTCCCTGGCTCTGTCCCTGCTCCCCACAGAGCAGAGATCAGTGCCTGCCCCTCCTCTGCCCCTCCCCAGGGAGCTGTGCCTGCAATGGGGTCTCCCCTCAGTCTCCTCTTCTCCAGCTGAACCCCCCAAGTGCCCTCAGTGCCCTCACACGCTGCCCCTCCAGGCCCTTTCCCATCTCCCTGTCCCTCCTTTGGACACTCCAATGTCTCCATATAATTTTATATTGCAGTGAAACATAAACTGCACACAACATGCCTATTTTAAAGAGCAAACTTGACCTAAACATTTTTAACTCAGACAAAGAATTGCCCTTTGGCCTCTGTATCACACGCAGAGCCAGCTGTGATGGTAGCCAAAGGGATCTTTGAGGAAGGGTCTGGCCCAGAGGGTTCCTGGGTGGGATGGGTTCCTGAGAATGTTCTGCAGAGGGGATTGGGTTGGCTGAGCTGGGGGCTCTGCCCTTGGTGGAACTGTGACCCCAGAGCCCAGGGTGTGTGTTTCACCTTTGCTGAAATCAAAACAAAAAGGTGGACTAAATAAAGCAGTCCTCAATATTACAGTTACACTGCTCACTGCAGGGCAGGGAGGGCTGTTTCCATCTCCCAGGCAGATACATCATGTCTGGTTATGGCAATCTCAGCAAATCTCACAGGGAGGGAAGTTCACAAACTCCACCATGGCCATGTGTGGCTCAGGCAGGGACCGAAGCTGAGAGGTTTCCGGTGCTGTTGCCTTTCTCCAGAACTTGCATCTCCTCAAAAGGACCAAAATTAATTGAGCTATCTGACAACTAACTGCAGCTGTGAATTTAAATGGCTTCTCTGCTTTTTGTCTGTTGTGGTTTTTTTTCTTTTTTTCTTCTCTTATAATGGAGGAATTGGTATTCTTAAAACATTTTATCTTCCTCAATTGTCACGGTATTTGTCATGTTGCCAGTTGCAACCTCAGAAAAAAATTGTTTGGATGAAGGAAATATAGTGAAAAGAGTCAGTGTACGTATTGAAAAGAGTTAAATAAAAGTTTTATCCAAAAAAAAAAATACTGCCTTGGTTTGTCAGGCTTTGGAAAAGCTCTGTGAGCTTTTACCTAGATTTAAAATCTATTATTATTATTATTATTGTCATTGTTACCATTATTATGATAAACAATTCCAGGGCCCTGTATTGAAACTCAAATTTTCTTGCCATAGGGCAGTTCTGGTTATAAAACACATTTCTTTTTATGTGCTCTCAAATGCCTCTTGCCATGGCTTTTCTAATGCAGTAAAGTGGGAGAGTAGCCCAGGGATTTACTCATCATGTTTAATGTCAAGAGAAGTATTTCCTTTAGGTCTCCTGTCACTGTCAGCAACAAAGCAGCAAGTGAGAAGCTCTGTAGCTCCTCTCCTCTCTGCGACATCTGCAGCAGCCAAAATTCTAAAGCTCTGAATTCCCAGTCAGGAATGAGCTATAAAAACAAGGTGTCAGAAATGAAAATTGTTCCATCATAATTTTTCACAGTTCTTTTTGACAAAAGCCAAACAAGTCTCATGAATACACATTTTCTATAACCTTATACATTATGGATCAGGCCATAGTAGGAGTGTTGGGAATTACTTGTCCCTAGTAAGGGCCTTTGGAAATGCACAGCTGGTAAACAAACCAAGCCCTAGGAGTAGTACATACTTTTTCACATATTATATTATCAGCTGCTCTGTCAGGAAGGGCAGACACACCACCCCAGCACTGCAGCTTTGAGAAATCTTCTGGTGTAATAATATGTGGGAGAGTACTTTGGATCTGCTACTGTGAACTGCAATTTCATGCTCCCCAAAATTATTCTGAGAAGTCTGAACAAATTCCCACCAGAGACTGTGCCACCAAAGTGTTGCTAAAAATGTGGTAAGAGCTGGAGTTAAGCTGTGCTAGGTGTGGTCAGCTGTTCATCATGTTCCATGGTGTTTTTCAAATGGCAGGGGCCCAAACCTGGATTAATGGCACTTTGCTGTCTCGCTGTATCAGTTGGGCCACAGCTTCCCAGTCTCTGAGTATTGTGAACTCATGCATTGATGAGCACTGTAAAGGTGCTGGCTTTCTTGGAAAGAATTGCTATTAATCTCTCGTGCATAGGTTGGGTTCTGTCTGTGTATCAACACCAACAGAGATGCCAACAGGGTGATTGATTCCCCAGGAGCAGGGCATAGGCAAGTACAGAGTGTGGCTCCCAGACTTTGCAGTGCTGTGCTTCCCTTCAAGAGGGTAAAAAATTCCAGGGTAAGGATCAATTAGAGGACGTTGCAGGAAATTCCTCATCATTGTTAGTCAATGAATATTTATGGTGTTTGCCTCTGTAATAGTTTACTGATTGGTACTGCCTGACTGATGCAGGCACAGCCCACCTGAGGTCCCCGTTCTACTGAAGTGATAAGGCAGTTTGCCACTGCTTTTAGGTGTCACTGATAATTTACTCATGTGATTATGATTTAACTTTTCCCTGGCTGCTCCTGTCCCTGTGGGAACTAAGAACATTACAGAAGTGAGAGTATAAATTAGCTGCAGACAAACAACATATGTTTGTATCTGCTCTATAGTGAGACGAGTATTTTCAGTGAAACCCCATCCAACTTGTTGATCCCTGTTTGGCAAAGAAAAATGCTTAAGGCCTTTAAGTCAGGAGCTCCTTTTGCCTATGCAGCTGTTGGATCTGAACTGTAATGGGGCTGTAAAGTGTCTTGGAGTCCCAAGACGCTCCATAACTACTAAAAGTGGCTCAAGAAATACAAGTGTAATGCTTCAAACACAAAGGGAGCATTGCTCAGATGAGTATGGGTAGAGCTGCTCAGTCTAAGGAGCCCAAACAGAGAGGTGACAGTTTGGCCCCAAGGACCTGCAGTGATTATCCCTAAGAGTGAACTCGACTGTCTCAGCAAATGCTGCCAGCTTTAAATATGAACAAAGCACTGGGGTTTTTTTTCCCCTTCAAATTTATTTAGCTTTAGAGCATAAAAGTAACCTGTGCATCAAAGAAAAGCAGAGCCAAGATGAGTGTCTGCCTCTGTTCCTTCTGAGGCAGTGCTGCAGCTTTCCAAAGAGCTGCTCTGCTGCCTGTGCAACGCCACAGCTGTCAGAAGCATTGAGGAAAACTCACAGATTCAACTTGCTGTGGTAGGGGAGGCTGCAGAGATTTAAGTAAGGGTGTGAAAAGGGTAG
Organism: Scytalopus superciliaris; assembly: GCA_013400415.1. Lineage (NCBI taxonomy): Eukaryota > Metazoa > Chordata > Aves > Passeriformes > Rhinocryptidae > Scytalopus > Scytalopus superciliaris. The sequence goes on from VXBX01005321.1 coordinate 44,613, forward strand.
TGGTGATGTCTTTTCCAGCAACTCTCTGATGTGGCAGGAGCATAACCAACCCCTTTATTTATCCTTGGCAAAGGTATTCGGCCTGTCACTGCAAATTTTTTATTCTAGCAGAGCAGGCATGTGTCAGATATAGAAAGTTCATTCTTTTATCCACTAAGGACAAGGAAACAAGAAGTGCAGCAGGTTCATGTTCTCTGGGCAAACCGCAAGAAGCAATAAATAGGCCATCTGAGTGTGGTCATATTCATTCACTTGCCCACAGGAACAGGTAGTGCTAATAAAAATGATTGTAGAAGACAAGACGGTCTGAGCGTGTGTCAGCCAAAGCCCATGGCTGATTTATGGGGAGTGAGCAGCAATCACAGCCAGGCACCCTTCGGTGCTCACACAGTGCACAAATTGGACAGTTTCTGAGGCCTTGCAGTGACCCAAGTCATGAAAGCAGGTGGGGAAGGGAGATCACTGATCTGTGCATGTGCCAATCTCAGATTAAAAGTGTGTGATTTTTGGATTTTTTAGCAGAGTGTGTTAGTGCTTTTGAAAAGTTACCACTTTTCCAAAATTAGATTGGCCTTTGTTTTGTTTTTAAATGGCAAAATGGCAAATATTTAACTTACATATCTATATATGTGTGTGTGTGCTTTGATTCAAAACACTTTAAAGAGGTTTTGATTTTATGGGAGTATGCCTCTTGCAGTATGATAAAACACTGAGCACTAAAATATGACCCACAAAAAAAGCTGACTATCACATGGTATGGGGTAATTTCTTTCCTTCATTCTTCAAAACTGTGTTTTTAGGCAGAAAACTGATCACTTTAATTGTCAGTAACTGTAACAATAACTTCAGCCAATCCAAATAACTCACTGAGTACATATATTAGGATACAGGAGCTTCTATCTGTACCAGAAGTGAATATTTATGTGAAATTACCATTTTACACAATTTCAGATGGAATGATTACTTTGTCTATGAAGTAGAAAGGCCACAGCATCACAAATTTATTTCTATGATTCTGTGTAGTTTTCTTTTTATTATGAGTAATGAGTTAAATGTTTTGAAAACGTCATAAAATATTTAAATGAGTATTTGGCTTCTTAAAACTATTTACAAGGAGACTGCATGGAATTTCAGCCCTTCAATTGAACTGTTTCTGAGGAAAGAGCACTGTATTTTAAGCAAAGTTAGCTCCTGTATTCAGCAAGTGATACCATACTGGGGATCTCAAAAAATTACTTTTTGCTGCTTTATTTCAATAAGCTTTCAAAATGCACAGAAAGTTGTCACATTTATGGCTTCATTCTGTAGGAAATTGCCAGTTTCATTAACAGGCTACCAGAGTCAAACATTTTATTTAAAGCTGTAAGACTGACTTTATGATGGCAACAAGAGCTTAATCACTCCTGAGTTAAGCCTGGGTGGTGATAAGGCTGTTGAATGCGTGTACTCCCTGTCCAGGGCATAAGCTGTGCTATTTTTTCCTTCTGATATTTTTAAATGCTTTCAGCTTGATTGCAGTAAAGCAAAGCAAATCAAGTAATTCAGGTTATGAACTAGTCTATCCTGTAATGTCTTTGCATTTGTGTTGAAGAAATTCCAAGTCACAGGATAGCAACAGATACTCAAACATACATGTGGCTCTTACTGCAGAGATGGTTCTTTTGAGGTCCTGAAATATTCCTGTCTGGATCCATAGCAGTTACTGTAGTCAGTGTTATTACTACTTTCCCAATCACTCTTGACCTGGACCTTCTTTTCTGGCTCTGTGAAGATTGTTTGGATTGGAAGGAACTTTGAAGATCTTGTTCCACCCCCTGCCATGGGCAGGGACACCTCCCACCAGCCCAGGCTGCTCCAACCTGGCCTTGGACACTCCCAGGGCTGGGGCAGCCACAGCTTCTCTGCCCAACCTGTGCCAGGGCCTGCCCACCCTCAGAGGGAAGAATTCCTTCCCGATATCCCATCTATCCCTGCCCTCTGTCAGTGGAAAGCCATTCCCTGTGTCCTGTCCCTCCAGGCCTTTGTCAATAGTCTGAGACTGTTTAGTTTTAACATAGGAGTTGTAGGATGTGACTAAATATTTTTAGTGACTTTGCAGTAAACAAAGTTTCATTTCTTTTGGTAATTTGGTAACATAAATAAGGGATAGGGAAGTTCAGTGTCTTTCCTGCCACGTGTGTTTGGAAGTGAAGCCGGGTTGGTGGCAGTGACACCAAAGCACAGGTTTATCTTCAACACTCTTTTTATCTGCTCTCAGTTCAGGTTAAAGTGTCAGTGTGGTGGCAGGGGATGTGGCAGCTGTCACACAGGCAGGACATGCCACATCCCCTGACACACAGCCTTCACACTGCTCATTAGGCACAAGGGGAGGCTCCCAATCTTCTGCCTACAATTACCAGGAAATCCACATATATCCTGTAAGACTGACGCATTTGGGGGTTACGCTTCAGCTCTATAATCTGGATATGTCATTGTGACTTTTGTGAAGAGCTTCTGTGGGTGTGATTTTTCACTGGGAATTCCTGGGCAAAAGGCTGAAATCCTGACAGTCTGGTAGGACAAAAATTCTAGGTAAGAAAGACCATGTGCCTTAGCTGTGTTAGCCTAGGGTTGAAGGCAGCACTTTGCTATGCACAACCTACACCACTGGGTGCAACTAATGAGGGAAAAAAAGATGTGGAATTGCCTGGTTATTAGACAGATTTATCAGCAGTGCCTATGATGGAACAACAAAGAGATAAGGGTGCTCACCGAATGCTGCACACACGGAATCCATAGAGCAATAATTTATCTGTGTTGGCTTCAGCTGATTGGGATGAGAGATCCTGGAGCACAGCAAAGTGCCGCAGTACAAATTTGCCACATTAATTGCAGCTCTTATCTGGACACCTTTGCTGGGAACACACATCGAGTTACTGATGGAGCAGCTGTGTCTGAGGAGCAGCTCTGTGTCTACAGGCCATGAGGAGCAGCTGATCATCAGCCTAATTACCCCAAAACTTTGTGCATCACTAATACTCAGGTGAGCTTTTGAACTGGGCAGCAACTTGTTAAAAGCAGTTTGGATCTAGACATGCTTTAATCAATTTACTCCTCAGAAGATATTAACAAAGGGGTTAAGGTGAGTTGCTCTGAATATTTGCAGTGATATATTTGCCAGTGGCAAGACTGGTTTTTCTGAAATTGGCTGATGGGGGCCATGAATGTCATAAAAGAATAAGAAGTGCCAAAATAAGCGTAGTGAAACTTGAACCGAATTTGACACCAAAATTAGGTAACACAGTTATCATTGTCTTTCTTTGCTACCTCTTCAAGTATGTAAATTTTTCAGGAGGATGCAGGTGTTTCCTAGCAAATATAAAATTAATATACAGCAACAAGCATACTCCTGCTGTTTGTTTTTTAAAATTTTCCTTAGGAGTTCAGCACCTTTGGTTACTTGATTGTCTTTGAAGGGACAATTGTCTGAGTTTAAGGTGTGTTTTTAACAATGGATCTTTTGTGTGTGTGTGTGTATTTCATTGTTTGGAACAAGGAATTATTTGGTGTTTACTTGCATATAAGTGAAGTAATTCATCTCAGTACTGCAGAAGAATAATTTTTGAACACTCTGAGGGATTTGAAGAAAAATTCTGGTCCTTTAACTCGTATCTCAAACTTCCATGAGGTATTCCAAAGTTACTGTCAGCTCTTGTTCCAGCCACTGTAAACACCACTGCTCTCAGCTGGGAATTCTCCCATCTCTCATCCAGACTGTCTGCTCTCAGAGTCAAGGGAGATGCTCTTCAGTGGGCTGAGGTGATGGTCTGTAATTTCAGAATGATTAAATTGATGTGGTTTCTTGGAGAACAAGAGCACTGGTGCATTCTGGTCATGCTAATGAGGAACATGAATTACACGACACACCCTCCACATTATAAAAATTCACGTTGCTAATATTGCTCAGTAGAATTGTGATGAGTTTTTCTTTCAAAAGATCATAAAAGTAACAGAAAGTGTGACTGATTACAAACAGTCTAATGAGAATAAAAATTGTTCCAAATTAATCCATTCTTGTTATACTTTAATACTGTAATCTTTGCAAGATTATTTGTGGTTTATTATTTTATGTATTTTGAGACCTATTTTTTATTTTATTTTATTTTTATTTTATACTGTACTTCAAAAAATTTTTTATGTGTGTGTGTATATATACACACCAAGACTAGAGAATCACAGAATCATTAAGGTCAAAAAGATCTCCAAGATCATCAAGTCCAACCTTAACCTGAGGACCACAGAGCCACTAAACCATTGAAAATCATGGAACCACATAATTACATATTAATATAATCATTGCTTTGTAACAATTTTATTCTTGATCAAATGAGGAGTTTGGTTTTAGTTTCTCTCTCTGGCTTTCAGCATGAGAGAAAGTGGCATCATCTCACCCTCAGAGGAGTCCCCAGGAAAAGGTGGTGCAGGAAGGGACCACCAAGCTCCTCCTGGTCCCTCGGGCTGGGCCAGCCTGGCAGGGCTGGGGTGGAAGCTCCAGCTCCATTTCAAAAATGGGGAAACCTCCACTGCTTTAGATACAAACCCAGAGCAGGAGGAGAGAACACATTACACTTTACTAACTTGGAAAAGGTTTGCTTTCCTGAGGCAGTGTAAGGACACACAGCCTTCTTTTGCACTCCAGGCTGCTTTATTTGCTTTTCCCAGATTTTTTTCTTTTTTTTTCCCTCTCTCCTCTTTATGAGACAATAATCTTTTGTGTCATCACATGCCGATTCTTCTTTTTTTTTTTTCCTTTTTTTCCCCCTACCTGTTTAATGCAGTGACAGGTTGTCAATTAAACTGTTATTTGGTTCCAAGCAATAAAATTGTGCATGAGATGTCCTTGGTATGTTCATCTAATTTAACCAATAACCAAGTCTGTCATTAGGATCCTCTTCAACAATGACAATGTTGTCAGACTGTTCACAAGTGGTTCTAACTACATTTTCCATCTTTATCCATTTAGTAAAATTATTTAAGGCTGTAAAATATACTAATCTCTTGTGTGGAGCTATACTCTGCTTGCTGCTCACATTTTCACACATGTGAAATTTTCAGTGAAAAGGTTTGCTGGGAGAAACAATAAGCTCCATTTTAGCTCAAGATGTTTAATTTCTGTCTGTTTAATGAAAGCAGATTTGTGCCCACTGGCAGAAGACACCCATGGTATATTTGAGTATGACATTTGCTTCTAGATAAATTTTGCCATAAAAAGATTCCTCAATTTTCTGTTCCTTTAACTGCACTGACAATTTTTACCTGCTTGATCATATAGGAGGTATTTAATTAAATAAACTCTGTCTGGGAAAATGTCAGATACAGTCATGTTTGAACACACCTCAGTGGAGGTATCTCCAAGCCTTCCCTTGGCTCAAGCCACGTGATCTCAGCATTCCCTGGCAATGCTGATGCTGGACAGGACTTACTAAATTTATCACGTTACAACATTAATATCCTTTGCACTGTGCTGGCTCGAGGACTGACAAACAGCAGTAATTAGGTACAAATTAAGATTTTTAATTTAGTGGAACATGGTAGTTGGTACTCCTCTTGTGAAAGCCAAATTCTCAAGTTTGTTACAGTGTGAGGCTGGCCTTGAGGTGGACCCTCAGTAGTTTATTGACAACTTTCCTGTGTGGCCCCAAGAAGGACCTTCTGGTGCTGCTGGAGGTTAAACCCCAGCTCGGTGCTGAGGGAGAACAGAAACATCTTTAAAGAATCCTTAGACTTGAATTGCTCAGCGACAGCTCTGTCAGTCACTGGTGTCAGTACATATTCATCGCCTGCTCAGTTCAAATTTACCATCTTGCAGAAGAAAAGTCGCAGTAATCTTTCATCAGGATGATGTTTGCTTCCTGCATAAATGGCATGGGATTTTCTGTGCGCTCTTAGCAGGCTGTTCTTAAAGCTGAAAGGGAGACAACAGTGGGAAGTTCTGGCTGCTGCTTGGAAGGGTGGTATTCTTTAAACTTTGGAAGCTGCCCTAATCTAAAGCAGGAGGGGGGATGTTTTGGGTGAGGGGTTTTTATCATAAGTAGCTTAAAAGAGATACAGACCTGCACCAGTAGTCCTGCCAAGGATGGGAACTGAAAATGGATGGTCACTGGAAAAATAACTGGTGGAAAACCCCACCAAACCATAAAAAAGTATCAGTGCATTGTCTGCTGTGAAACATGTCTGGGTTTTCTTTTTTTTTCCTCTTGACAAATGGAAGAAGAAAACAAAGAAATATTTCTGTATGTTTTAAACTGGCTCTGTCTTCCTGGGAGACATCCTTAAACCATCTTTATTAACCACACTACCATTTCAAGTTTTAGGATAGCTATGACACACCATCTTAACTCCTTTCTAAAACCCTCCACAGTCTATAGGAGTGGGTCTCTCCTGCCTAAAAAGGGCTGGTTTCAAAGAGATGCAGAATGATGTTTTGAGCTTCCCAGTGACTTGGCTTTGAGATAGCCAACAAAATAAAATGTAGATAAGTACAAAAGTGATTAACAAGAGTAAAACCTTCATATATGAAGACATTGCCCAATACTACTCCCAATACTATATGCCCAATATCCCAATACTAAGGCAGATACGGGAAAATTCAGAACAGAAAAATACAGTTCTTAAAAGAATGTTAATTTATAGGAACAGAAAAACAAAAGGTCAGATATTTGATATTAAGAAAGGAATAGAGAACAGAACAGAGGGGCCTCAGGATACAACTGTATAAATCTGTGAGGCATCAGCAACTTTAATCCTGTGTGTGGCTCTACCACATCAAAAAAAGATACCTCACAACTGGAAAAGGGTCAGGAAAAGGCAACAAGGAGGATCAAAAGCAGGAGATGGCTTAGGGACTGTGAACAATTAAGCTGGCTGGCACACTTCAGCCTTGAGAAGAGACCAGTGGGAGCTGGGGAGCAGATAAGGATGTGTCCCACAGACTGTACACTGCAGAGGGGCTGTGCAGGGCTTTTTATGGGCAGGAAACAGGAACAAAGTGGTTAAGAAAGACATCAGAGCATACACCAAACTTGTTGACACCATGTGTAATTAAGCTGTGCAGAGCTTCTAACCACAGGATGCTCTGGGTGCTGAAAGCTTCCCGTGCTTCAAGAGCAGCTCATGGTAGATAAGTCCACTGAGACTTACTAAATACAGAGAAAACACCTTTTTTCAGATGAAAATACAAACTGTCGGATACCAAGAAAATACCCTGGGGTGCTCCTCGTGCTCCCATACACAGCTCTGGGTACTTGTCCTTGCTACAGACAGGACAATGGGCCAGATGACCCTTTGGTTTGAGCCCGTGTGGCTGTTCTTATGTCCTGTCCCCTTCAAAGTTCGGCTCTTACGCTAGTGAGTGGCTTAGGGATTTGAGGCATTAAAACTCTTTCTGCTGGGAATTTGTATTTCAAAATATTTTATACATGNTATCCACCACTGTTCTTTGTGTAGATCTAGTCAGTGTGTTGATGCTGCTTTTCTTATTGGTTTACAACTATATTAAATATGTAAGTATGTATTTAATAAGTGTATATATATAATGAGACTATATTTTCCCTATTTTTAATATCACTGAAGGAGCATGATGTTATCAGAGAGGTGTTTCTGACCATCCAGAATATGTTTTAAAAACTGGAGTCAAGACATCTCTTTATAACATCATAAAAACTAATAAATTGAACTATCTCTTTTACTATAATATGTGTTGTTTGGTTTGAGTCCAGCACTCGGAGCTGGAATTCAAACAGCGGATATACTCGTGTATCTTAAAATTAGTCCTGCCTTGGTCTTGTGTACCTGAGAACCAGAAGGAAATAGCACTGAAAGTTTTTAATGAAATGTACTTTACAAATGTAGTGGAGTGTCTTGGGGTTTGGGCAACACAATGGAAAGTATTTCTAAATGAAACATATGTCTCCATAACCGCACCGAGAAGGAAAACAAGCCAGGATTTGTAACAGGGAGAGCCTGGGAGGGCTGTGCTCCCTGGCACCTCGGAGGGCCACTGGCATGTGTTTGGCTGGAGACAGGGCCAGCCTGCCAGGGGCATATCCTTGGGATGCAGATCCCTGCCCTGAGCCGGGGCTGGAGCCTTCCCTCACTGCTCCCCTCGAGCTGCTCACCACGTTTTCCTGGAACTACTGAGAGCTGGAGCAACTCCCTAGCTTGGCATTAAGTTACAAACCAGGAAATTCTCCTCTTCAGAAGTTTTTATTGCAACCAGTACGTTTCTATGCAAAGTTTTTGCTTTGACAAGTTAATGTTCTCCTACTGTTTCCACAAGCAACCCTATGTGGGAAATAGTTAATAGTTCAGAACTGTTTCTTGTGCATTCTATTGGAAAAGTGTGTACAAGTCTGCACAACACTTACCAACTCATTTTGCTTTCTCATTACTCAGTTTAATGCCCTTTCAGCTTTCTCTGCTGAATCACAGCCATGAAAACTTGCAATGACAGTGGCAAGATGTTGTCTAACAGCACCAAAATCAAACTAATGCTTATCAAATATAACCATTTCCAGGCCTGCCGGCGGCTGTGGCCGTGTGGGTAAAGCCGCCGCCCCTGGATCCGTGCTCCTTCTCGGAAGGATGCCGGTTCGAGTCCTGCGGGTCTCGCTCTGCCAACTTCGTCCGGGCTTGCCCCGGCCAAGGCTTAGAGTGTCCCAGGGCTAAAGGGGGTGGGGCCAGTTCCGCGCACGCTGAGCTCCACGTAATAAATCCATTCGCGCAGGCATAAAAAGCATCGTCGTTCGCGACGGCTAGCCACACACACACACACACACACATTTCCAGGCCTGTTCTCTGAGTCCAGTGTGATCTCTAACCCACTTCTGAAATCCCCAGGATTTGTACAGGTCAGTGTTACATGTCTTGAGGCAATGGGTTCTGTGACTTTTATTTACATAATGTCCATGAATATGAAACACATGATGTTTTTTTTTATATGTCAGACCAGAAGCAGATTTATCATCCAGTGACTGCAATTATTTTGATAGTCTTGGCTAATTCTGGAGCAGGCTGAGTGTTTTCTTGGCTGGTGTCTTATTCTGATGCTGAAAGTATCTGGTATCAAACAAACAAACAAAACAAAAAAAAGGGACTAAAATACTCGCTGTAGTCTTTGTAGTCTTTGCATCTAAATGTTGTTCTAGGACAAAAAAATAATAACTATTTACAAGAAAAATAAACCAAATGTTAATATCACAGACAAACTTTGTGGTTCCGTTTGGAGACTTTCAAGGCCTGGGCTTTGTAAGCTGTTTAGAAACCAACACAAACATCTTTGAAATATTTGGTTCTGGGAAATGAAACTGCAAACCAAACATATTTTTGTGCCTGTAGAAGAGAATGTCTGCAATGTGCGTTTGTGTTATCTCACCATCAGAACTATAACAAATATAAAATTAAATGAAATGAAAAATAACTCAGTGTGTTTTACCTTTCTGCTCTGGGAAAAAGTGCATAATCATTCTTTCTAGCATTCTTGGTTAAAGCAAGATCATGAACATGTATGTCATATACTGTGTGGGTCACCATCTCACACAGAGTCAGCATCAGCCCAGAGACAATATTTATTTCTTTGCCATTGGAAATTGCCAATCCGTTGAATAACAAATATTTCTAAACATAGAACTATTGGCTTTTTGGTGTTGTTTGGTTTTTCTTTTTTTTCATTTTATTTCCATATTTAGTTTGCTACCCACTCTGCCTCCTCCCCCCTTCATGCACCGTGGGTTTGAGCACTACTTTTTAAACCTGAATTTGATTTAGAATCATCACAGAACTGTAGAATGGTTTGGGTTGGAAAGGACGTTAAAGCTCGTCTTGTTCTATTCCCTGCGCTGGGCAGGGATACTTTCCACTGTCCCAGGTTGCTCCAAGCCCCATCCAACCAGGCCTTGGACACTCCCAGGGCTGGGGCAGCCACAGCTTCTCTGCCCAACCTGTGCCAGGGCCTGCCCACCCTCACAGCCAACAATTTCTTCCTGATAAACATCTGCCCCTGCCCTCTGTCAATGGGAAGCCATTCCCATGTCCTGTCCCTCCAGCCCCTTGTCAATTGTCTCCATCTTTCTTGTCAGGCACTGCAAGGCCACAATTGGGTCTCCCCAAAGCTTCTCCTCTCCAGGCTGAACAATCCCAGCTCTCCCAGCCTTCCCTCCCAGCAGAGCTGCTCCAGCCCTCTGCCCATCCTGGTGCCTCCTCTGGACTCTCCAGCAGCTCCATGTCCTTGCTGTGCTGCCCCCAGGGCTGGGGCAGCCCTGCAGGGGGGTCTCACCACGGAATGCAAAGTTACACCATCAGTTCTCTGCTCTCAAACACAGGTGACAATTCCAAAACCACCCGTGAAGATCTGTCCTCATTAAACCTCCATATGCATGCTGCGGACCTTGGCAAAACTGAGAGCTGATGAGCAGATGTTGAAGAAATTCTTGAGAAAATTTAAGGTTTATATGAGGCTTTTTCAGCATTTTTCATTCCTTGTCCTACTTCTCTGAAACTTTCAAGCATCCAGTTGGAATATCCAGAAAGGCCATTTGACCTTTGCAACAAAATGCACATTTACACAGTAACAATTCCTTTTAAGAACACTTGGCTGAAGTAAGTTTTTCTAAATTATTGATAGAACAATAAGAATAATAAAAACTATTTTGATATTTGTGAGTAGTTACTTTAAGCAAAAATGGCAAAATTCACTGGATAAATTGTTTGCCCACTCCTAGTTTCATAATGAATTTTGTTTTCCCTTTTTTTTGTAGAATCTACCACAGTCTTTCAACCTTAACTAGTGGCAAAATAATAATAAAAAATAGCAGCTTCCATAAGGCATTTTTTGTTTTGCTGATTCTCAAACATCACCTGATAGGGAGGGTGCTCTTGATTTTCAGAAGGAATTCAAAATTCTTTCAGCAGCCTCATCTTCAGGATGATGAATATTTTGTGGAAATCAGGCTTTTTAATGACCCACAAATTCAGTTTCCAAAATTGCAATAAATTTTTAAGAGATTTTGGCCTCAATTTTGCTTTTGCTATCCCAGCATATATTTTGCAGGACATTGTCAGCAATTATTTTTCTGAGACCGTTAAAAGAAAAATGAATTGTTATACTTTAATTTTTCTCTTTGCACTTCTATTTTTTGTAGTACATCTGGTAGCAGTTTGAAAACGCCTGACTCACTGATCCTTTGTTAGTGCATCACCCATGTTTTAGAGGGGTTTTACACAACACAGTTGTTTTTTTGCAGAAACTAGGACATATATAGGAAATCACTTGGGCATGTAAAATGTCTTTAATAGTCATCTTAATCTTTGCTTCTCCAAGTGTGCTCTGCACCACTCTGGGCCTGTGTTAAGGCTGAAGGTGATTTCACTCCTTGGTCAGGAATTTGAAAGGAAGAATCCTAGACAACACAATAACAGCACAATCCCTGTCATCTCTCTAATTTCTTGGCTGCTAATATAAATTTGCATTCCTGCACTGCAGCTATTGGAGATTTGCATAAACTAACATTTCAGTAGAACTTAGAATAGCTGAGGGTTTGGCTATTGTCCAAATTGTCATTTTAATATGAATGTATCGCTCTCTGAAGAACAGTATTTTGAAAATTGACTTCTGAAACTTGATCCCTAAAGCAGCCAGTTTGATTTTCAGTCACTCACTGAAGTCCATGGGCCTACCAATCAAGCTGGAAGTTCAATACACTTTAAAGCTTTAATTACCTAAATGAGAACTTCAAATTCTATGTCCTTTGAATATTTCCGGTGGGAAAAAACTGGCCAAATGTGTTAGGTGGTGACTGACCACTGAACGGAAAATTAATACAAGGGATATTATATTGATGCTGTAGTGCTCATAAAATCAGATTAAAAGTCTCAGAACATGGCAGTAAACTGTAATAACAGAGCTCAGGACTTTGCAAGGGATGGGTGAAACCTTGGCCAAGCAAAGGAAGAATTAAATAAGTCAAACTATCAAATTCTTATGTTTACATTCCTTCTCCTGCTTCAAGTTTTTTCCTAAGGATTCTCATAAGGAAATTCAGTGTCCTTTCACAAGGAAATCCACCTACCATTAGTGATTCAATTTAGTCCTAGTTATTTAGGAATTACTAATAAAATAAAACAAATAATAAAAGAAGACAAAGGAGTGTTAAGCACTGTGGGTTTGTTGCTCACCTGACCCAGCCAAAAAGGTGGTTGTGGCACGTGAGTGAAAGGACTGCAAAACTGGGGAGAATGTTTGCAGTGCAAGAGAAAACCAAGATGTGACCAACTCCAACCATCCACCTCAATATGTCCATCCTGTGACATTGGAATTTAGTGCAATAGTGTGTTTCAAATTCCTTACTGAGGTTCAGTAGTGTTTGTTGTATGTGAGCAAAGTGTGATTTATTGCCACAGAATATTGTGCTGTAATAATTCTTCAAAGTCTATGACAATGTAATTAGATGTCTTCAATTTTTCAGAATATTCTATCTGCCCATGACAGTCTTGTGGGTTTATTGTTGTCAGACAAAGCACACGCACAGCCAGGATGTTATTGCAAGTCCTTTCTCATGGGTCATACTGTGAATTCCAAGGGAATGGTGTTCCCCTCCCAGTGGTGGCAGTGGTGCACAGCAAGTGGCATCACCACACAGACAGATTTCCTCCCAGTAATTTTAATATGCCAACAAATTAAAAGGAGCTCAAATGAACTTCAAAGAAGACATGACATGCAGTGTAAAATCGGACAAGAAACGTATTTTTTATACCTGACCCAGCTCTTCCTGGGCTGGGGCTGGGGCTTTCCTTGCAGAGGCTCAATAAAATCCTTTGGGCTCATTCTCTGACATTGACATAAATAAGTAAAAAATGTAAAATCAGTGCCATGACCAATCCCAATATTTGCTTGACATACTTTTAAATCTTTTAAACTTTTGCCTTACAATCAGTGCTGAATTTAGAAGAATGTAGTCCCACTGAGTTCCATGGGTTTTCAGATTCCAGGTGTGTAATTTTCAGGCAGGCTCTGGCAGTGCCAGGGGCAGGAGTGGCTCCAGCTGCTTCCTGGTGGTCTCCTTACCCTTCACCGACCACAGGAATTCTGCTGAGGTGATTTTTTTTTCTACATGTGCGTTGACAATATTAATTGTGACATGGCACCACAGAGCAAGGAAAAAAAAAACACTAAAAAGCCAACCAAATCATATTCCCAGTTCTTTTAAACTCATGTTTTTTTGGGAACAGAGTAGATTTTTGGCCTCTGTTTGTATGCATTTGTGTGCCACCTTTTAAAGTGTTTTTACAATGTGTGGAGTGAATGCCCCAGTGTCCTTGGCTGTCTTTAAAATAACAAAACCCAGGTGTCATGAATTAAGAGAGGAAACATGAAGGATCCTGTTGCAAATGACATTCAGCAATAAATTAGAAACAACTTGATCCAGAGAAAAGACAAAAAAAAAAAAAGAAAAAAAGTAGAATGCTGAGTGAATTTGATCCCAAATTATAGCAGAGGGAACTGATAAAGTATTTTCATAGGGTAAGTTCCACAACAAGGCAATTAATAAAAGGAATTAAAATATGCAGTGTGCATATGACTCCAGACTGAATGCTTGAGTCTTTGCATGTCTTCTCATTCATATGTGAGAAAAGCCACTGCTGATTAATTGTTTCAGCAGGCATGGGATTTGTGTAAGCAGAATTAACAAGTAATTGCCTTAGTTTCTGTCAGTTTATCTTCTACAAAAATGTAGCAATATATCAGTATCTAAAGCCTATAAAGGAGATTCCTCTGATCATGGATGTCAAATTTCATAAAAAATTTATTATTTTCAAAGTAGAGGAATCCTCCCTAAACACTAATGGAGGACACTTTAAAATGCATATACTTAGTAAAAAAATGTGCCTCTCTGATCTTTTTACCTTGGAAACAGGAGATTGTCCTGCTGAGGGGCTGCCTTTGCCAGTGGGACATCTTGTCCAAGTGCAGGGATTCCCCTTGTGCTGCTCCCGCAGGAAATGCTGGAAGCCTGGATCTGAAATGCCTGTTGGGTCTCCCATGATGCCTGTTGTTCTGTTCTCTGGGTTTACTTTAATAAAAAACTGCTTTCTGAAGCAATGCCTATTTGTGTACATGTTTGAGCCATTGGGTTTGGTTTTGTTTAGAAAAAGAAAAAAAACTACCCATTTCCATACACTGAGGTGGTAAAAGCAGGGACAGAGCTTTGTGTGAAGGTACTCAAAGGAGCTGTCCAAAGGTCTTTAAAAGTCACCAGGGGCAAGGTTTTTATTGTTTTTTGTGTGTTGGTTACTTTTATCACCTGGATATTTCCTTTTGAAACCATTTACAAGAACATAGCTGATTTGTACTTTTCATGTTGGAAACATCTTTATTCTCATCCAGTCCCCCTTTTTTTCTTTAAATAAAAGGCTGTAGCTTCAAAAAATTAAGAGGTTCAGAAGGCTGTTTCATGTATGTTTTTGTAAAAGCTCTTCTCTGGTTGCTCAAACCCCTCATATTTTACTGACTGATGTGTTTTTGCGAAGGGATTAAATACTAGATACAATATACATGTGAAGTTCTCAAGCTCAACCAAAGCTGCTGCTGCTGCCAGTGGACCAGGAGCATAATTTACAGATGTGAATAACTTCCCTGAGATATTTTGGGAACACTTACAGCCCCACCCTTCCCACTGCAGCCTGTGTGCCTCACCACGGCAGGGCTGCTCTGCTGCCTGGATCTATTTGCACTGAAGATGTGGCTTTTTCTGGCTGACACACAGACAGCAGAATAAGTTGGAAATCCTGCACTTTCTGTGCCATACTTAATAATGGAAAATAATATAAATTGGAACAAGCTTATTTAAATCCTTCAGTCATGTATCATGTTCCTCAGGAACCAGCCAGAAATAATTAAATAAATTACACCAGAGTCTTCAAAGGAGAAGTGTTTTCCTTCCATTGGAATCCAGGCAGGATCTTCCAGAGCTAAACAAATAACAGGTGTGAGCTGCAATGAGAAACACACAGTTCAAAAGTTTGCCTCTGATTCACACACCAGTGGTGAGACTGAAATACGAGGCTTGGACTGATCAGAGCCTTGTAAGGAGTTTCCTGGTCGCGGCTCCAGACGGGAGCGTGGGGAGAGGCGGCTCCGGGAACCAGGAATGCGCTGGGATTATACACACACTTTAATGGGAACCAGATTGCTCATGGTCGGGGCATGGGGCTTGCCAAGGGCTGCAATATTGCCCTCACCAAGCACTTCAGTGTCCGGTGGGGTTGGAGTCAGCTGAGAGATCCTGAGCCCGAAGACCTCGAAACGCCAGTGCCCCAGGAACAGCCTGGAGGAGCCAGGGGAGGCATCTGGCAGAGCCCTGGGTAGTGCAGGGATGAGCAAGGAGAACATAAAACAACCATAAAAGTGTTAAACTCTCAGAGAGTGTCCAGAAGGAGAGACATGGAGACGGGAAAGGGCCTGGAGGGGCAGCGTGTGAGGACACTGAGGACACCTGGGGTGTTCAGCTGGGGAAGAGGAGACTGAGGGGAGACCCCATTGCAGGCACAGCTCCCTGGGGAGGGGCAGAGGAGGGGCAGGCACTGATCTCTGCTCTGTGGGGAGCAGGGACAGAGCCAGGGAATGGCTGGAGTTGTGTCAGGGCAGGCTCAGGTTGGATCTCAGGGAAAGGCTTTTCCCCCAGAGGGTGGTGGGCACTGCCCAGGCTCCCCAGGGCAGTGGGCACAGCCCCAAGGCTGCCAGAGCTCCAGGAGGGTTTGGATGATGCTCTGGGGGCACAGGGGGTGACTCCTGCAGATGGGCCTGGGCAGGGCTGAGGGTTGGACTTGATGGTTCTTGTGGGTCCCTTCCAGCTCAGCACATTCTGGGATTCTGTGATTCATTCTTCACCATCCCACCTTTCTCACCCCCCCACTTGTGTCTTAAAAGCCACCAAAGATTCCCAATACCTCATTTCCCAGTGCTGAAAGACAAAAAGCCAGTGGGAGAACAAAGGAAAACCATAATTGTACATGGGAATTCCCGCCTGGCCTCTCCTTATCCAAGGAAGCTCCTGGTGTGGCAGTGGGAATACCTCCATGGGCATCTGCCTGAAAAAATACATGGGTTTAGTGCTTGTTTACATCAGCTTTCTGGGAAAAGCAGTTTTTGTTATGTTAACATCAGTGTGTTGTTAGGAGACAGAATTTTTTACCTATCTCAAGGCTTTTTATTACTCCCTGTCTTGAGTTTCTGAATACATTCCCTACATGATGGATTGGCAGGAGATTTTTGTGGAGTTTCTGACTCTATTATCCAGCAGTGAACTCTCCCAGAAAGTAAATTTGAAATTCATGATGATGGCTATGATATCAGGTTTGTCTCTGTGAGCTATGTTTCTTCAGATCATATTTTCCTGTTACAAATAAAAAAAAACTTACCAGGGAAAAGAAAAGGTTTATAGGAATAAATATGCATAGAATAGATTAAATTAATAACTGAAAATGAACAATACAGTTAAACTGTAAGCTTCTCACAAACAAGTTGCCACAAAATAAAATAGATTTATTGTTGTTCAGGTGAAAATATATCTAATTAGGCTTATATTAGAATATGAAATAGCTAAATTATGTAGCTCATTTGAATGAAATCCAATACAATCTTAATTACATGCTGCATTGCCTTGTATTTCATATGCTATATATCTTTACTAGGAAACTATGTAAATATTCAAAAGAGTTAAAAATAAAGCAAAGAACTTTTCACTTGAAAAAAGACCACTGTAAACACTCACCTGGGAAATATTTGCTCATGTTCTGTCTCATAAGAAATGCCATTTATTTTAAATTGTGGTTGTAAGTGCTGAATCCATTTGCAAACTTGAGCTCTAAAGAGCCAAGTACAGAAGCAGAGATCTTAGTTTTTACTAATAAATTTTAGATTTCTCTAAACCAATCTGGATCTCTCTTGTTCATGTAAATACAAAATTGCAACTGTTTTATTTTATTGTAAAAGGAGCATTATAAATTATACAGGTAGGGTTTGGAGACAAGAAGCTACAAAATGGTGTAGGAAATGTGTGAAATGTGAGAAATTGTAGAACAGTTTTGGAATACCCAGAACATGAGGGATGCTCCAGCTTCCTCCCAGGCTCTTGTGGTCTCACTGCTGGAAAGAGCTGAGTCAATAATCTGATCAGGTGTTCTCTGAACTCCACTGCCTTGCTTTGCTGGCTCACAAGGGTGGGCAGCAAGGGGGCATTCGTGCCAAGGCAGGCTGGGCACAGAGCAGTGCCACTGAATGCAAGCATGACTTCATCCTTAGCACCGTCAAAATTGTTGCAACAAATTTTTAAGATGCTGACTGATAAAATACCAGTGCAAAACTGTGGGACAGCAGCCTCCAGGTGTGGAAAGCAACTGATGAACAGCAAATATGAAGAGCTGCCTGGACTAAGAGCTGAGGAGCTGGAAACGAGCTGCTCTGCACTAGGAAACAGGAGCAGGAGGCTGTCCCGGCAGCTTCCCTGAGCCGACTACGGGACACGCGGTGTGTTCTCTGTGTCCATCCCTGTCACAGTTAATGAGGTACAATACAGGCACACCAGGGACATTGCACTGATTTGCAAACCTTTCCCAGTGTTTCCCACCTCTTTGTAGAACCTGAGAGATCAGGCCATGCAGAGCAGGCAAAAGACAGGAACGTACCTTTGTCCTTCTCTCCATTTTATGTTCACTCTCAGTTTGAAAGTTCATCATAATGTAGCATCCTACCATGTGCAAAGGAGAGAATGGAGTGCTTTATAAAATTTTATAAAGTTTTTGTTATGGATATGGGGTGATAGAGCCATTTTTATACATGGATGTATAAAAGATGTGATTTAAAGATTCAGGTAACTACCCTGGGTTTACCTCACAGAGTGTTACAACTCTACAGTTCCTCAGTTACAGAAGGCTGGAGAACATGTCCTTTTAAATGTGCTGAAATTCCAGCATTTATTTTTACCTGTTTTTCCAGAGTCTGCCTGTTCTGAAGTTCCAGACAAACTGGAGTTCAGTCCTCTGAAAAGGAGTAGATTCTTTCCTATTGATTTCAGCTCTGTGAGGCGACTGGACTTATAACACCAATTTCTGACAAGGGCGTACTGAGCTGAATAATGGGTTGACACTTACAGTGTTGGCTGAACTCTGAGCCTTACTGGTAGAAATCTCTTCAAGTCAGGAGATGTTTTTTGCTTCCCAAATGCATGGATATGTGTAGATAGATACTCCAAATATTTAATCCAGACTGTTTAGAACTGGCTGGGAGGAGTCAGTGATTTCTTGCCATGCTCAGAAAATGGAAATCTGCACTGGGCAACATTTAAGATGAGCCTAAAGGAGATTTAGGCACGAGAGGATATGATAAAAACAGGTATCTGCAGTTCTATAGAAGAGCTGTGTCTTTCAAAAAATCCCCCAACAAACCAACAAGTTATGCCATCATAGAAAATGATGCTGCTACCACATTTTATGTAAAATCCTACTGGTTACAGTCTTCATTCTGGAGAATGGGACATTTGCATTTAATTCTTTCCTCCTGCAGCAATGAAGGATATCTCCTTGGGAGGACCTCCCAAAGCTTTGTTACTGTGCAGAAATTAAGGCAATTAGTGTAAGGAGGAGGATGTGCTGACTGCAGCTGAAAGGCAGCTTGCTGGGACGCAGCTTGCAGGGTTCCACCACACCTGCTTGCTCCAAAGGCCTCGATGTGCCCTATGGCGGCTGTCACTGGGTACAAAAAAGGCTATTTTATGATCTAGTTGGAAACTCACATTTTACAGAATACAGTAAGCCTTGCTTCTTTTGGTCTTATACTTGTGCATAACTTTCTTTTCCAATAAGAGCAATGATTAGATGGAGTGTCTGCCCCTTTCTGCTAAAACATACAGAGATGGAGCATTGATTGTGATGGAAGTCAAACATACAGTTAACATTCCATGTAGAGAAAACATATGTGGTTCTCTGCTGGTTTGTTAAATTTGGTTATTGCACAAGAACTAAGGAATTACTTGCACAATCTGGACTAGTAACAGAGAACTTTCAGTTTGAATCTTCTGAATATTGGAAAGCTTCTAGGCAGGAATGTTTTGGCATGAGAGGTTTAACTTTGGATTTGAGTTTAGCCCAGGTGAAATCAGCTGGGGAAGGATGTGGGGTGTGCTCATGTAGAGGTCTGTTTGTGAAGAAAGGAGCTCCGCCAGGGAGATTGGTTAAGAAATTGTTTTATCTTAAGAAATAAACATGTCTATGTTTGCTCTTTGATATAATGATGCATGTATGCATCTTTTATTTATGTATATGTGCATTTATACCTGTGTATTTAAGAGGGTGTCCCAGGGATAATGGGTGCTGGGGAATGAGGAGCAACTCAAGGTGTTGCAATTCAAGGAATTTTCTTGACTACAGAGCTTGAGATATTTGCACTTACTGCTTTGAATTACTTAAGAGGGCTGGACAGTAGAATTTGAGCTTTTTATTCCCTAATAAATGTAGACCAAATGGTACTTTCCTGAAGTTAAGACTGTTATTTGTGCTGTTGATAGCAATTAGGGTGGAAACATGCCTGCCCCTGGTACAGAAAAATGCGCAGGTTATTTGTATCATCAGAGCCATAGGATTACTAGTGCAATGTGTGCTTTCTTCCTCAAAACCTTAGCTTTAAAAACTGTGGTTGAAGTTGGACCATTGGGGATGATGTAAATGAGTCTTTTTATTTTTAAAGCAGAAGGGAAAGATTACTTAAAGCAGTTACAGTAAACCAGCTCATGGTGCTCTGTAATGAGCAAGTTTAATTGTTTCTGAGTTCCACTATTCATATACCATTGTTCATAAAATACTAATAATTGAAATCACTAAGTGACAGCTAATTCTTGAGCTTTTAATCTTAAATTAATCAAATGAGTTTGTGTGGAAAGGTTATAGTAGTTAAAAATGTGGATTTGGTAGGTGATGAATTGAAGGTGTGGCCGCTGTCGGTTCATGGTGAAGGTTTTAAGTCAGAATTCATCGATGAGGGTGACTCGGAGTATCTGAGCCCTCTTGTCTCTTTCCTTTGCACTGTAAATTGGCTGCAGTGAGGTGTCCGAAAGCAAGAGTTCCATGAGGAAGGGTGGGGTCACCATGGGGTTGCAGGGCTGGGGTCGGTGGTGCCCCTGCAGTGCCAGTAGGTGGGCTCTGGGCACGGCTGTGGTGGGAGATGTAAGGAAGGAAACGTGTCTGAGCTTTGGTGGAGCAGCACTGTGTGACAGAGAGCAAAGGGACTTCCTCTACTGGGAATAGCACAGGAACAGTGCACCACAAAACCAGATAAATCTCCCACTTATGAATGTAACTGAGGCACTGCCTGTGGTTTAACATCCAGCACTGGCAGTCGAGTGGGTTCCTCTGCAGCAGAGCAGCACCTTCAGTGCTCCAGGGACACTGAGGGGAGACTTCATTGCAGGTCCAGCTCCCTGGGGAGGGGCAGAGGAGGGGCAGGCACTGACTGGGGACCAGGGACAGAGCCAGGGAATGGCTGGAGTTGTGTCAGGGCAGGCTCAGGTTGGATCTCAGGGAAAGGCTCTTCCCCCAGAGCGTGGTGGGCACTGCCCAGGCTCCCCAGGGCAGTGGGCACAGCCCCAAGGCTGCCAGAGCTCCAGGAGGGTTTGGATGATGCTCTGGGGCACAGGGGGTGACTCTTGCAGATGGGCCTGGGCAGGGCTGAGGGTTGGACTGAATGATCCTGGTGTGTCCCTTCCAGCTCATTACAGTCTGTGAAACTGCTGTTTCTGGTTAATCTCTTGATGAATTCTCTATTTCCCCTATTTTCCAGTGTTCAAAAGATGGTTGTCTCATGCTCAGGTCCTGGGAACATGCCCAAATCTAGCCAGACACTGCAAAGTGTCTGGGATGATCAGTTCAAGAGCAGGGTCCTGGCTGTAGCCAGCTCAGTGCTGGATAACCAGATGAGCCCAGTTAGCTCTGGAACTGAGACCAGCTGGGGCTCTGCACTGCCATCAGGAAAGGGAGGGGCTGACTCCCAACCTTCCCCAGCCACCCATCTGGAAAACAGGGTTAAAAAGGGTGGTTGAAGAATGAATACTGAGATTATTTTGAAGGTTAAAGCTGTGAGGATGATGATTTATTGCCTGGATGGCAATCATCAGCAGCCTGACATTAGCACAGCAGCTCTTTCTGGAGTTAGATTTTACAGCTGGGACTGTCTGTGGTGGTTTCTTTTCCTTTGCTTTTAAGTTGCTTAAGTGTTTCTGTGATGCTGAGCTATGTTGTACCTCTGGCACGGCCAGATGTGGCAGGATCATTGGCTTTTTGCTGACTTCTGCATAATATAAATAGAAATACACTGGAATGGAACCAGTAACAGAGGCTATAGCCAGTGTGACTGCTCCAGCTTGTCCCTGGTAGGTGAAGGAGCGCCTACAAAGAGCATAAAATATGAATTATCTAGTACAGATATTTGTGTTGGGGAAAAACTGGTATTTTCAGCAAGTCTATCTGGACTTTTTGGAGTTCAAAATAAGTTTTATGTGTCTAGCTCATAGTCCATAAATTGCAAAGCAGAAAAAACCCCCACACTTCCTTCTTTTTTCACTGTAATGAAGATATTCTCCTCTCTTTGGTATAATTGTTTTGTCAAATGGAGGGCTGCTCAAGTAATCAGCAATGTAATTAGGAAAGCTTTTTTTGCTCACTCTGTCTTCAGCTGAAATACAATCCTGATTTCTAATGCCCTTTGCAGCAGGGCAGTTTTCTTAAAGGAAGGGGCG
>VXBX01005321.1:66468-148884 GCA_013400415.1 Scytalopus superciliaris
GGTGGGGGGGGGAATTCCAACCTTTAATGAACAAGAGAGCCCAGGGAAACTGATACATTATATTTTTATAGCTGTCTCAAAGGCAGCTTCAACTTTCCATTTTTAGCAAATAAAAACCAGGTTATGAGACTTTGAAAATGTGTTGTATGAAACTGATCTTTTCTTTCCCTTCTCATCCCCCTTTTATTCCTCCCTTGGGAATTGCAGAATCCTGTGCTCTAGGACATCTTATTTATTAAGAGAAGTTAAACTGAGTAGCTGGAGAAGACTCTGCTGTGCAGCATCAATCTCAGAGGTTGGAAATGAGCAGACATGCTCCGAACACTACTGGATTCCCTCCACTAGGGATTTGTGGTGCATTTTAGGGAGAATTTCTCAGCTTTAGCATGCTATGATTTATTTATTTCTAGACACTGTTAGCTATGGTATTTTGCATATAAGATATACTTGGAGCAGTTGGTGAACAAGTGGGACTAGAAGTTTAAAAGAAAACAGGCAATTTTGGGGAGCAGGATATTGCTAATGAAAGAACAAGTTTCCATTTTTACATGCCTTGGAAAAAAGACTGGTGACAGAAACCAGTAGTGCTGGAAATGTATATAACTGGGGCTGTGAAACTTGTCCAGGGCTGTATTTGAGGAGGTGAGCTGTGGATGAGCTGGAATGAAGGCCTGACCCCAGATTAGTGCTGTGGGCTGGCTGTGATGGTTGGGAGGGGAGAGCCAGGGCTCCAGGGGGTTCACTTTGCTTTGGAGTGTCTGATCTCAGGCAGTGAGTCTTTTGCCCCACTGCAAGGTGTGCAAGACCATGCCTGCTTTGACACCTGTGGATTTCCAGAGGTGCCACTGCATAAGCATACACCAAGTTTTACTAAGAATTCCAGAATTTGATGAGCTGGAAGGGACCTACCAGGATCATCAAATCCATCTCCTGGCCCTGCCCNTGTCCCCCCTTTGGACACTCCCCAATGGCTCAATCTCTCCCTCCCACTGTGCCCCCCAACCTGCCCCACTATTGCAGCTGAGGCCGCCCCAGTGCAGAGCAGAGCGGGACAATCCCCTCCCTCGCCCGGCCGGCCATGCTGGGCCTGATGCCCCCCAGGGCAGGGATGTTTCAACTTCCCTCGTGATAACTTTGACAGACAACTTTGTTTTTTCAATTACTGATAAACTGATGAGTTCCTCCTCCCATCTCCTTCTCAAATCTGCTTAAAATAGTATCTCAATGCATTCCTGTGCAGGAAATAGATGGCTGTTGTTACGAGAATGAAAAGCAGTGACCCCTTAATGTGCTTTTCATAGTACCTTCCATAACATTTTATTTTTAATAGCTTGCCATAAATTTTCATTGTAGTCTTTCTTTATCAGGTAAAACCAGATTCTCCTCCTTCCTCGTTGCTTTTTTCTGTTTCAGGTCTCCATAATCATTGTTGTAGGACCATGGGGTGGGTGGGAATCAGTGGCTGGTTGTGCTGACATTGAACCTGATCTTTTTTAGAAATTATACTCAATTTTAGTTGGAAGAAGAACCATTTGACCAAAACATTCACATTTTAATGAATTTCAGTGTGGAACCTTTTGGCTATGGCTCATAAAGATGCTGAAGATCCTTCTTTTGAAGGATGAAGGCTAATTTTTTTTTTCTCTAGAACAAATTTTAAAAAATACCCATTTCATAATTTATGCAAGTTTTTTAATGAAACTTTATTTGAAAATATGATGTTTTGTGGATTCATTAAAATAAATCATGTTTTAATATAACTTTCATAACCATTTTAAAATATTTTCAAGTTGAAATATGTACTTACTAAAATCTGGAAATCTTGCCTTTTCTTTAGTGAGAGGAAATTAACTTGATCCAAACCAATTTTCAAATTAAGTCTGGATTAAAGGAAAACCAGTTCTGTGTTTTTACTCTTCTGCTGTTACACCAACTGTGTTCACTTTGTGGGAGTTTTGGTTAGACTGGCTCTTGAGCCAGTATTGGTGATACTCCACTTACTTCTAAACCACAGCACAGACACAATCATCTTGAAATCAAGAATTTTATTTTGGAACTTTCTGGAAAAAAATAAGTACAAATGCATTTTTAATCTATTATAGTATTTGCCTTTAGTTTTTACCAAATATGTTGATGAAATCGCATGTAAATATGTAAAATAAAGACTAATAAATGTTGAGTATGTTCTAGTATAAGATTTTTTGTACAGTGCAGATAATAAATATTTTACTGGGTGTTAAACTGGATTTTTCCACTGTAGGGATAAACCAGGGAGTTGAATTCCCTTGACAAAAGGGAAGTAGTCTCTTGTGCAGTCTTTATGGAGATCAAATATAGTTTGAAGGTCAGATTTTCCACACAGAAAGCCAAACTTTGAGCACAACTTGGCGTTTCAGATACTGGGGTCTTCCCCACAATTAAATTGAAATACCTAAAGAGATCTGAGATTTTTCTGGAAGAGGGAGAAATAATGATTTTAAAAGCACTGGTTTGTCTGCACATCAGTAAAGGTAATTTGCAGTGTTTTAGCTGAAAAAGATCCTGCTTATTCTTGCCTAAGGTAAAAAACTATCCAGCTTCTTCCTGGTGTCACATCAGTGTGCAGGACAAGGGCTTCAAACTGACAGAGGAAGTTTAGATGGGACATTGGGGAAAAAAACTCTCCCCTGTGACAGTGAGTAGGTTTAGGTTAGATATCAAGAAGAAATTGTTCCCTGTGAGGGTGGGCAGGCCCTGGCACAGGTTGGGCAGAGGAGCTGTGGCTGCCCCATCCCTGGGAGTGTCCAAGGCCAGGTTGGACGGGGCTTGGAGCAGCCTGGGCTGGTGGGAGGTGTCCCTGCCCATGGCAGGGGGTGGAATGGGATGGGCTTTAAGGTCCCTTCCAACCCAACCCATTCTGGGATTGCAGGTGTCCAGCCTCAGGACTTGTCAGCACTTTACTGTGGCTGTCTCTGGGAAGCACACGTGATCCACGCGGGAGGGATGAAGGAATCTTCTCCGTGTTATCCCTGCCCCTCTCTGACCTGGCTGCTT
The DNA here is from genome assembly GCA_013400415.1 of Scytalopus superciliaris. Classification (NCBI taxonomy): domain Eukaryota; kingdom Metazoa; phylum Chordata; class Aves; order Passeriformes; family Rhinocryptidae; genus Scytalopus; species Scytalopus superciliaris. The sequence continues at coordinate 69,502 of VXBX01005321.1, forward strand.
TGCCAAACTCCTTCAGACCCACTTACTGAAATGACTTTCCTTCCTGTGGTGTTTCAGACTGAACAGGGATCTCTGAGTGTGGGCAGTGATAGCTGGGAGTGTATTTGAACTCCAGGCTGGGTGTTGGTAGTGGGTGCTCAACCATCTCCATCCTGCTGGGTCATTCTTACTGTTTGTGGTCTGAACAACAGTGTAGCTGCAGGAAAACATGTTTGCATTCATGCTACCCATTGGAAATTGGTGGATTTGTTCCAAAACAATGCCTTTGACAGATAAGGAAACTGTGAAACGTATGGTTAAGTGTTTGTCACATGTAATGTTTCTGGAAGCTGCAGAACCACCAGGAGAGAGGGAATGGCTGTGCACAAGCTGTAGCTCCATCCTGGACACAGCTGGGATCAATATGGGAAGCACACTAGATCCGTGCTGAAACTAATGCAGACCAAGCTACATGTTCAGGCTATAAAGTCCTGAGGAAGAGCTCTTTGCATGGCAAGAGGAAGAATATTAAACATGTAATTCCTCCTCTGAGATGTCCAAGTGGCAGACTGAGTGCTGACTTGGGAGATTTGGAATCTTTAGGAACTCTTCCCTTGAGTGCTGTGATTTTCAGACAATAATTATAAGCCAGCTTTGATATATGTATTCTTCATAATTAAAGAATAAAGAAGATATCAAACAATATTACTTTATTCACAAAACAGGGACAATCTGTAGCTGAAGTCCTGTAACACAGTGAGATCTTTTTAATAGCAATAGTATAAATTAATTTAAGCTGTTTATTGTGCTTCTGATGTTATACCTGCAAGTATAGGGGAAGAATGTGTTAGACACTGAACAGTCTTACAAAAGGGTCAGCAGGAAAGGAATTGAGAGGGACTTGAGGCCTTCCTTGGCTGTTGCACACTCTAAACACACATTGCAATAGGGATTTTGGCCTGAACACACTTTCCAGTCACAGTTTGCCAGAAATGCTGCAGTGCCCTTTCTGCTCTTACGCATACATGTGCAGCTCTTAGAGTTGGCTCGAGATGTTTTGGCAGGATTATTTTAACCTCAGAAGTTCTGGATTTAGCTTCCAAGATGAAAGAAACCAAGAAATGGAAAGGTTTCAGAAAATGGTTGCTGCTTCTTATGTTCTTAATCAGCTGAATGCTGCCTGTGGTGGTTGATGCTTTTGATTTTTGGCTTTACACTCCTCCCCCTGTTCCCTACAGAATGACAGGCAAGTTGAGACAAAAGACTACTTCTAAAAATCACTATATCCTTTTAGCCACTGCTTGAAAACTACTCTTTCTGAAAAATTTAAAATTGCTTTTACAAACTTTATTTCCAAAACTGCTTTTAACTGTTAAGAAATGTTGAAGCAAATAATTCACTGGAATGCAGTAACTTTGGAGTAGGTGAAGACAAAAAGTTCTAAGCTATTTTCAGATTAAATTCTCTACTGTTGGCTGCAAATATTTTAAGTATGTTTAAACCAGAATATTTTAGATATTATGTGATTGTGTTGGTTTTCCATATGGCATCTAATAGTGATTTTAAAAATCCAGCACTTTTTTCCCTAGTTGCTTTGAAGAGAAAGGTTATTTGAATACCATCTACATACTAAGTCATGTCTAAACTCAACCTGATGAATGTGTCACAGGACCACGTGTAGCTCATTAGTAATGGTTTGAAACCTATTTATTTCAACCTACAGAACGAAACCTGTCCCATTCCCCTCCTTATTTGACACGCCACATCCTGTCACAGGTTAGAAACTTTACATTAGCAAAGATATGTCCTTTCAGCTCTGAAATTCTTTTTACTCACCATATTTCCTAATTGGTTTCACTTAGAGTTATGTTATTTTTCCATTTATGAACTTCAGTTCTGTTTCCTTTCACTGCTGGGTCTCTCTAAGGCTTTGGCAGAGCCCAGTGTAGAACAGGGTACACTGCTGAGCATGTAGGACACATGGGCAGCAAAAGAAGGGAAGGAAAATGTAAATATAGTTGTAGTTTGAGGCTTATGTGTCTCATGGAGAAGAGTTGCAGTGAGGTTGATGGAGAGATTGCGAGTATTTCATAGAGTTTTTTCCTGGTCTTGGTGTGGTTCTCATACTCTTCTGTGTTGCTTCAACTAATATCTCAGCCCAGTTGAAATGTAATTCCTTGTAAAAATCCACAACCACAACAAGACTTACTTTCTCTGTCCATGTTTCCTGCCTGAGGGTAGTGACACCAAACACGATCTGCTAAATGCTTCAGCTTTTCAGCTGCTGGTGGGTCCATGAGATGATTCTGGGGAGAAGCCAGTGAATATCTGTGAAGTGTCAGGGATGTACTGAAGAGTGAAAGAATATCAAGACGTGACAAAATTGCAATATGTGAACCTGAATTCCTTTTCCTTGGCTCACAGATGACTCCAAGCTGACAGAAGTTTCATGACAAAAACTTCTAAGGAGAAACCAGCACTAACAGACAGCTCAGATGCCAAAGAACTGAGAGGGCAAATGGGTGCAAAGGACAAAGAATGGTCCCAACATAAGGATCTGGGAAAATTTCAAAATATTTGCATAATGTCTCTAGGCTCATTAATTGTTGAGTATTGTAAACAAGAGCTGTTGATTGCTGAGCATTTTCAAAATCTGTCCAATTTGGTTTAGGTGCTCCAATAAAGGCCTTGGAAAAGCCACTCCTGCCTGTGGGATCTAAATAGGCTTACAAATGGGAAAAGATGTCCCACTCAAAGGAGTAAGTACTGTCACAATTGTTGTTTCTAAGGTGTCAGGGGGTTTGCACAGGAGGAAGTTTAGGAAGAATTTGGTTTTTCTTTGTTTAACAAAAGAAATTAAAAGTTATGAAAAATATAGTCAAGTGCATCTGGGAGCTTTCTGAAAAACAAATGTCATCTTCTCTCTCAAGTTTCAGGGGAGCAAAGAAAATGTGCTCAAATGTTTACATTTTAAATTGCCACCTTTCTCAGTGAACAGAGCGAGACAAAAACTGCTCTTGTTTCAAACAATTAAGAAAATAAATCTTTGCTCCCTTTAAAGAAACTCTATGAACTCTCATTTTTCCAACTGAGCTCAGAAGTCCTTGTGCTTCACATGCGCTCCAGGTGAGACAGGGCTGTGTATGGAGGTCTGGGTTGTGTTTGCATTGGTGGATTGAGGGCCTCAGCTATGGCTGCCTTCCCAAAAATGCCATCAGCACATTGCATTGCTGTTGCAGCTCTACCAAGTGTTTCCCTGCTACTGCAAGAAAGAAACAATTTATTAGACTACTATATGTTATTATATTATATGATTTTAATTATATATTTTATATTAGATGTTATTATGTTATTATATATAATATTATGTTATTATATAACAGCATAGCAGTATTTTTTTCTGAATGGCAGTTTCTTGTATTTGAATTGGAGGCCTTGAAGAGAAGCTCCAGCTCTTTTCTCTTTCCCTTTTTACTTTGAAAAAGAAGTATTTAAAATACTTTATTTAATTCTTCAAATTCCAAGCTATTGAGTCGTGTAAATGGAATTTTTTAAAGCTCAGAAATTATTGATCCATTATTTTTTTTTCCCTCTTCAAACCACACCTCCCCCAACCTCGAAGTGAGTTTGAAACCCAAGAGTTAAGTTTCTCTGATAGAGCTCCTTGGTCTTTGTGGTATCAACTATAGCTTCAAACCCCTGTCTGTTGAATGAACAGGCACAGCCTTCCTGCCACGCTGGTGTAACACTAAACAGAGCATAGAGAAATCATGATACGGCTGACATAAGAGTAAAGAACATACAAACAAAGGGCAAATACACATAGTTCCACAATTTGAGAGAACTCAAAGTAGTGGTGGAGGGTCTGGTTTGCGACTGGAGTGACTCGGAGCCATGAGGGAGGTGACAGCCTTGTCCACAGCTTGGAGTGTGGTGCCAAAATGCTGCAGTACTTGCAAGTCTGGGAGCTTCCTGCAGGCTACCAGTTGTCTATCACTTCTTCTAGGACTTTGAAATAATATTGTCACTTGTTCTGTAAACAAGTGGCAGAATCACTCTCTGTAGCTCAGTGTGTGTCAAAACACACTTGAGGTTTCCCTGGAACATGTGCGATTTTCCAGTGTCTGAAGAGCCTGTTGCTAAAACAGAACAGCCTTATTGTATAGCACTTTAAGGATACTTACATGTTAGGCAGTTATTAAGAAAAAAGATACATTAGAACAGAATGTTAAAGGAAATAATTAGAACTCTTTTTTCCCATACCTCCCACATTACTGTTGTTTGGTCTTGTTTGATGTGCAGAGATTGGTGATGGTGGTGTTAGGTTTGTTTTAAATACCAGTTTTAAGGCTACATCCCTCAGATAGGGAAACAATTATAAAAGTATGCCTTGAATGTATTTGTTAGAGATTTAAATTGATTGTTCTCTTTATGGAAGTAATAGATGCTGAAGTTCACTCCAGTTGGGGTTGTATTTCCTCTTCAGTGTCTTAAGATACTCCAGGAGATCATTATTTTCTCTTTAATTTCCAAGAATAACTAGAGGACAATAGAGAAGAACTTGTTGGGTTTTTTCCCTAGGTGTTTGTTTTTCTTTTTCTTTTTTTTTTTTGTACCCATCAGTGTGAAACTCTCTGTAGGTGGGTCCATTTAGAGCCTGTTTTGGGAGTAAAGACAATAAGATTGACCATGATTTCTGGGGTGGGCGTTTTGTTCCTGTAGCACACCCAGTTCCAGTGCAGCCCTTGGCCATTGCGTTATTTTCTGCTGTGTTAATTGTGTCCTGTGTGGTCACTCAGCCCACAGTGGGTCTGTTCCTGACCAGATCAGCACTCTGCTGTTGTCTCCCAGAAGCTGCACGTGTTGTGCACTTTGATCTTGGCCTGTTCCTGCAGCAGGGTCTGTATTTGTCAGATACAACAGCAGTTCTCACGTTCCTGTCACAACAGCCTGCAAAGGACAAAGCTGCAAATGAGGCAATTAAATTTGCACCCATAAGAGAAGGAGGGCACAGAGCTGGAAGAACACAGCTTGCTTACATGGCATGCAGTATTTTTTTCCATGGACAGCGCAGAGAAATTAGAAATTCCCAACTTGCTCTTGTGGATAGTCTGGAATGGCTTTGAGTCAAGGAGTACATGCCTTCCAGGCTCATTTCTGGTCACACTTCAATTAATTCTTGGCTAACCATCTATAGTTTGTTGTTTACTTTGTTATTATTACAGAAGGTTTTCTCTCAAGCAAACATTTAATTTGTGCCATCCACCACACTTTGCAGCTGGGAGACCCATTATAAATAATGACAGTGGCTTTTCAATATACCACTTAAAATTTGCAGCAGTGTGCTGGGATTTTAACCTTTAGATGTACCACTGTAATGATAAGTCATCCCTAAAGAATGAAATGCCGACTGCCTCCTGACAGCAGCACACACCTATTTCCAGCCCCAACACTGTAATTAGCCCTCACATAGCTTAACTTGCTCAACAAAAGGGTGGTCTGGCGTTAAGTGTTCGGGTGCTGAGCAGGACAGCACTGGCAGGAGGAAAAGTATCCTTAGACTCAAACTAAAAACCAAAACCCTCAAACCTGCCTCATTAAGAACTTTTTAATTTGAAACAAGACTTCGTTGTTAATACTTTAAAAGTTGGTTGCTGCTAATTGTTTACTTCCAAACATGCTATGGTTCCCAAGTGGCTTTTGTTATTATTTGCTATTATTATTAATAATATTNAAAGATGTTTTAATTGACCAATGGGTCAATAATAAAAAACTCAACAATGTCCTTGGTCTGTAGCAGTGACTTCTGAATGTTCGATGTCCCTGCATACAATCCATCCAGCTCTAAAAATTGTAAGCACAGTTTTAAGCTGTTCTCAAGTTCCTGGAAGGGGTTTTCTTTAGGAAAAGGCTTTTAAACACCAGTTTCTTCCCACTATGGTCTTAATCTTGAAGTACATTAAACAAAAGATACCAGAATAATTATGTTCTCACTTAATTTCACTGTTGAATCTCTCCTTTCTTCTTCCCTTGTGTTGTGTCCTCTGCTGGGGCAACATATCAACATGGCCTTAAAAAATAGTGTTTGCTTCAAAACTTCCCCGTTCTTGAGGCAAGAGGCTTTCTGGTTTTACTGCCTAGAAATGACATCCCTGGCACAGGATAAATATGGTGAATTTCTTTGTTTGATGTGGGAAGTGATTTTGCAATTACTTAATATGTGTAGGGAATCCTTATGAATGTGTTCTTACAGCAAAACACCTTTCTTGCCCCCTTAAATCTGTCTGTTCACTGCAATCTCAAATACAGTCATGTAATACAGCTTTAAAATATAAAATTTAATCTTGAGAGTGCAGAAAAACTGCTAAAAGCTGTAACTGACTCCAGATTTAAAGGAAAAAACAACGAATTTGCTACATATTTAAGCTGTTTTTAGACTTCAACAATGGCTGCCTTTTGCTGGTCTCTGAAATTTCTCATTTTCAGATCGCTAATACTTTTTTTATTCTTGGTAGATCACATAATCAGAGGCTGGACTAACAGGATGTGTGTTCATTCCATCGGGGCTGTGCTTCACCGACAGCACAATTAACACATCCAGAGTCATCACGGCTTCATTCCTTGCTTCCCGTGGAATAACTGACTGCAGCGTGCCCTGTCACTGGCTCCTGGAAGGAATGACAAGTTATTGATCTTGTTTACCACAGGGTGTCTTCCTGCATTTCCCTGCAAAATTATGCCAGCTGCCAAGCCTGTTGGATAAAGCAGGATTAAGTGTCTATATCTACAAGTCAGTGCCATAGCCAGAAGTTATTAGGGAGATAGTAGTTGAATGGTGTTAACTTAAAAAGGGTAAAGTCTTTATCCCCTAACTGGCTGGGCTCTGTTTGCTTCAAGGAAAATCATTATATTGACTCTCTTTTTCTTTAAAAAAAAAAAAAAAAAAAAAAAAAAAAAAAAAAAAAAAAAAAAAAAAAAAAAAAAAAAAAAAAAAAAAAAAAAAAAAAAAAAAAAAAAAAAAAAAAAAAAAAAAAAAAAAAAAGATAAAAAAATTGGATTTATGTAGTTGTCTTTTGCAGCAGTTCAGTTTTTCAAGCAGTTTGTTAAAATTTTCACCCCTTTTGCGGGAAAGAATGAGCAAATGGAGATAATTTCTGTAACCTCTTGATGTGTTCAGGAACTGCAGAATGACACTACAGGGGAGTTAAAAACTGAGGAATAATAAGGGGGTGAAACAAACCAGTGGATCACTGAACCTGAACTGGATTCCAGTCCCAGAGGGAGCGACAGGAAAGAGCGAGAGAGATCATTCACAAAGTCTGGAGGGACAGGACACAGGGAATGGCTTCAGTCTGACAGAGGGCAGGGAAAGATCAGCTATTGGGAATGAATCCTTCCCTGTGAGGGTGGGCAGGCCCTGGCACAGGTTGGGCAGAGAAGCTGTGGCTGCCCCACCCCTGGGAGTGTCCAAGGCCAGGCTGGACAGGGCTTGGAGCAACCTGGGCTGGTGGGAGGTGTCCCTGCCCGTGGCAGGGGGTGGCACTGGATGATCTCCAAGGTCCAAACCATTCTGTGATTCTATGATTAGGAACCTTTACAACATATTTTGGAAGAATTATTTTAGCATCTTTAAATAACAGATTTATTATTAGGCTGTGAAAAATAGACAAAACAAACACCAAATCCAATAGTGTGGCTCCCCTTGTTTAGCAGTGGAGAATTGATTTAATATTCTCTTACCATTGATCATTTCCTTCTCTCTTGAAGCAAATGGCCTACCTGAAGGGACTGGATGAGGTTTTTTTCCCATTAAATGTATCCTGATTGCTTCAATAATGATTTGAAAGGGTATTGATCCTGAAATATTTATACAGTACTTCATGTTCCCTTCAGACTGACCTCCTGGTGTTACCTGATGATGGGAGTTTTCCTACAGGCATGACCTTCCCCTCACCAAGAACAAGAATGTGGTGTGTTATTGGAAGATCCTCAGAACAGCTGCCTTCCAGTATTTAAGAATAATATAAATTGACTTTCATATGTATTTGCTTGATTTTAATACTTGTACTACAGCTTTAAAATAATGTTTTTAGATATAGACAGTGGGTACAAACATCGATACTTGGTCTCATTCATATCTCTAAATCATCAGTTATATGGTCCCATTGTGTCAGAAGTAGTTATTCAGTTAAATGTTTCTCAGAAAGTGCTTGGGCTCTTTTCCAATCTTCTTCTCCTTGGTGTACAGTGGGAAGAGAAACCTTCTGGTGAGTAGGAAGTCGACCTGCTGTTGACTTCAGCTCTCTTTCAGTCTCGGGTAAAATAACTTCCTTCCACTTTATTTACAGTGAATATCATATTACTGTTATACTTGTCTCCAAAGCTGACCTGGAACTTCTCCATGCTGTACAGGTGGCTGCACCATGAAGCATCCAAACCTCACTGAACGTCAGTGTCGTTCCTTCTGGTTTGGCAGTTTGAGGGGAGGTTTGTAGAAAAGTTTGTGGTTTGAGCATTTTCTGAAAAATCAGACTTATGAGAAAAGCTCAAAAATATTTCATAAGGACCAGAAATATACTTTATAAATCCAATTTATGCAGCTCATACAACAGTAGTATGTTATACAGTAAAATTATATGGGCTACTATTCATGGTTGCAAATGTAAGCCCTGATCCATAAAGCAGAGTGAGGCAAATGTACTGCTCAAATATCTACAACACGGTCAAATCCAGTCTTACTGAAGGTGAAGAGATCAAGACTGACTATAATAAAGTCATCATATGATGTGAGCAGGAAACTCTGCCCAGGGAGGGGATGATTAGCAGTGCAATGTGTTTCTCAGTTTGCTGTTAAGTGAGTGGAATGAGAGTTCTTAGAGTTATTAGCTTTGTTATTAGCTTTCCTTCAGAAAATGGATAACTAACTCAAGCTTGAGTATAAAAATATTCATCACTACTTGACTCCAATCAGAAACTATAGTGGTTGAATGAGCAACAGATCAGCATCTGGATGAGCGTTCTCATGGCATTAGCAGTGATTTGTCAGGCAAAGGTGAGATTGCAGCAGGTTGTCATCTGTGCCTGTTGGAAATGAAACTGTCAATATTGGCTTCTGAAAGAGTTTATGAAGATGAAAGGACTTATTGTCATGTTCTTAAAAAATTCAGCCTTTTGAGAAAATTGGTGACTAATTACTTCAGTAATATGGAATATTCTGTTGTTAGCTGAGCCTGATAATAACTTCGTAAGTTAGAAATGACAGGTGTTTAAAATGTTTTCATAGTAAAAAGGCCCAAATTAACTGAAGCTATAAAAGCCATATGCTTCACAATTTAAACTGCTCTGACTCTTGAGACTATGAAATGGTTCAGTCACGACTGCATGAAACTTTTCGTTTTTATTTGGTAGGCTGATTAAATCCCCCATTTCACCCACTGACACAAGAATGGAGAATGACACCAGGTTTTTAACTTGATTTTAGTGTTGCTTTCTATTAAGACTTATCTTTGTACAAAATGTCTCATGTGACAACTTCAGAGGGCACAAATGTTAGAGCCAGACTACCACTGGAGAGAAATATTGATTGTTACCTGAAGCTCCTGATCACTTATTGGCACATCTCTTCACAAAGAATTAAGAAAGAGTGGAAAGCCTGAAGGCTGTAGTGGAGCCAAAATGCAGCTGTTCCACGTGCACTGGGGGCACCTGAAGCAGCTTTCAGTGGTGACACAACAGCCACAGTTTTGGTGGTTGTTGGTAACAAGACACAGGGACTGTTAACAAGATGCTGTATTGTCACTACCTGGAGTCCAGATTTGTCCAACTTGGCTGTTGTTAGAAGATCTGTTTTCTATCAGATGGATAATACGGCTCTCCTGAAGCCTGAACAGCTGAGGGAATTCAGATTGTTCAGCCTGGAGAGGAGAAGCTTTGGGGTGATCCCATTGTGGCCTTCCAGTCCCTGGAGGTGCTACAAGAAAGATGGAGAGGGACTACAGACAAGGGCCCAGAGGGACAGAACATGGGGAATGGCTTCCCACTGACAGAGGGCAGGGAAAGATCAGATATTGGGAAGAATTTCTTCCCTGTGAGGGTGGGCAGGCCCTGGCGCAGGGTGCCCAGAGAAGCTGTGGCTGCCCCATCCCTGGGAGTGTCCAAGGCCAGGTTGGACGGGGCTTGGAGCAACCTGGGCTGGTGGGAGGTGTCCCTGCCCATGGCAGGGGGTGGCACTGGATGGGCTGTTCTATGATTCTGTGATCCTTCTTCTGGTTTTGGTGTTTCCAGGGTTGTTTCTTGGTTTCCCTGCTGCACAATGTTGTGCCATCAGTAAGTGTATTTCCCCAGAGGTGCCGAGGGACCTGGCAATGCCCCGTGGTGGGACTGCTGCAGATCCTGCCATGCCTGGTGTGGAGCAGCCCCGGTGGCTCCTCCCAGAGGTCCCCATGACCCCAGGGTTGGCACCTGGGAACAGACGCCCAGTGCAGCCCAATTGTACATGGGAATTCAGCAGTGGCAGCAGGCATGGTCTGCCAGTGACTTCTTGAAGTGGCATCATGTATTTTTGGGTTTCCAAAGAGGGTTTTCATACCTGTAGACAAGGGCACTGGGGACTTTTCTTGCTTGCTGCTAAATGCACTGCATCTTACAAAAATTCCTGGGTGTTGGAACAGACTGGGGAAAATCAGGTGAGCTGTATGCAAATGAACTTTTCTGTTTGCTTGTTTTTAATGAGTTGTTCAGTAACATACATTTGAAGGTTCTTCTTTGCATTGATAAACCTTTCTCTTGCAAGCCCCCCCAGCCTGGTACCCTCCCTCCCTCCTGTGCTGGTGCAGCTCCCTGGAATCAGGCTGGCTGTGTGACAGCCAGGCATTGAAGTAAATTGGAGTCTCAAGGCCTGTCTGTCTCTATTCTGGGACTGTTCCTCCTGCAGCTCAGGTTTTCTGGTTGGCTGGGTTTTTCTATCTTATCTCCTTACGTTTTGCATGCAATATGTTGCACTTTTGCCAGACAGCTGAAGGTACTTCACCACTGTATAACTATGCTTGACATTTAATTTAAAATCAAAGATACCATTCTGTAATAGTTTGTTAAGCTGTGCCTCAGTCCCAAGCAATGTAAGTCACCTGCTTTTCCGTGTGAGAGGCAATTCATTGCTTTGGCTGTATTTTCAGGATGATTCTGTCTTGGAATGCGAGAGCTGAAAGGTTAGGTGCCATTCTCCATCACCTAAACAAATTCAAACTGAAGTCCCATAATTTATATGAGTTGTCAGCACAAAACTAATTTAGCTTCAAATATTTTCATTTCTTACTGGTATGTAAGCTCTGTAAAACCATATGAGTAAACCATATGAGTAAACCTCATGAGTAAACCTGAGGTGGGTATGTAAATACTTCATTACTTCCTTATGTTTTCAAGAGGGTAAGGAAGCAAGGTGAAAACAATTAAATATATATTTTTACTAAAGGAATTTTTTTTAAACTTGAACTAAGGGCCAGGCCCTGCAAAGTTGATTTCAGTTGCTGGCTGGAACATTTGTTGGAACTGAAGTCTTTCATGCAGTTTGTTTGGATTTCTTTGTTTAGACTCTTATATTTTATTTTAATTTCATGAAAAATGTGCTTGTGTCAAACATACCTACAAACTTGTCAACATTTTGTAACCAACTATCTACATTTATAACACAGGATGTTGCATACTCCAGTTCAGTTGTTTCTTCCAGAATAGACAAAAGCCTGAGAAATGTTTTGTTCCCCACACTGGAGCACTTTGCCTGTATTGTTGCTCAGTTGCTGATCCCTGTGTAAGCTCCACTGTGACCCTAAAAAGCATTCCTGGAAAATGTTTCACTCAAACTAAGAAAAATGCACATGAAGGTTTGGTTCTGTCAAAACAATGCTGAGATTCGGAGGAAAGCTATGAAAATCATGGCAACATTTCCAGACATATCTAGGATAACAAATCTTAAAACTGTTTCCAGGTTTCATTCATTTGAAACATTGTCTGTGACAATACCTAACCCAAATCACAGGACTGATGCATCCACTACATCTCTTGTCATGCAAGTGTATGCAAAGATGTTTGAAAGTATCAGGGGCATCATAAAGTTGTACCCTAGAAAGAAAACAGATATCTACAGTATATGTGACCTGATGGGATGTGAGTGAGAAGTGAGCAGGGATCTTGTACTGCTCATCCACAGGACAGCTCTCTCCAGCTGCTTCCTTTCTCTGTGTGCAGATGACAGTGGGGACAGTCTGTGCAGTCTGTCTGTGGGGGATACAGAGCCAGTGAGGACAGTGCTTTGGGAATCATAAAATTGTTTAGTTGGAAGAGGACTTTTGGATCCCTGAGTCTTAATTAACCCACACATTAACTGGGCACTGCCAAGGTCACCACTAACCCGTGTCCCCAGGTGACATATCCACATATCTTTTAAATAGCTCCAGGGATGGGGACACCACTCCTGCCATGGGCAGCCTGTTCCATCACTTGACGACCCTTCCAGTGAAGAAAGTTTTTCCAATATCCAATCTAAACCTCCCCTGGCCCAGCCTGAGGCCATTCCCTCCCCTCCTGTCCTTGTTCCCTGGGAGCAGAGCCCGACCGCCCCTCTTGTCAGGGACTTGCAGAGCCACAAGGTCCCCCCTGAGCCTCCTTTTCTCCAGGCTGAGCCCCCCCAGCTCCCTCAGCCCCTCCTGCTGCTACAGCCCCTTCCCAGCTCCGTTCCCTTCCCTGCACACACTCCAGCCCCTCAGCGTCTCTGCTGTCTGAGGGTCCAGAACTTTCCCCAGCCCTGGAGGAGCCCCAGCAGTGCCAGCACAGGGGGACAGTCCCTGCCCTGGTCCTGCTGCCACCCTATTCCTGATCCAGCTCAGGCACCACTGCCCTTTCTGGCCACCTGGGCATCCCTGGCTCATGTTTAGGTGCTGTCACAGCACCTCCAGGGCCTTTTCTGCTCAGCTCTTTTCCAGCCACTCTTCCCCCAGCCTGCAGGGATGCATTAGGGTCCTTCTTGAAGAACATCCATCCTTCCTGGGGAGTGGAAATCTGTTGCAGTATTTGCACACTCATTGTGCATTATGAAGCAATATTCTGGTAACACCTAAGAGCAGTCTCAGCCACTGTGTGCTTTAAACCATAACCTCTGCTTAAAAGTGCCGTGTCTGTTTTGGAACCAGGGAACTGATACATCTTCAACACGTGTACCACTTGCAGACCTTGCTGCAGTGAGTGAAGCTTAGCTGCCCATGTTCCAGGCTCTGTGGCACTGCTGCGAGTGCTGCATTCTGTCTTGAAGGTGACTAATAGCCATCAAGAGCTGTAAGATCTCATTCCGATCCTCTTGAGGGGGCAGTCTCTTTGGAAGCTATTGCAATAGAAATGCTGAGCTGATATTCAAAGCATGGACTAGTACATTTCTAAGGCTCCAGTATGTGTCTGTAAGTGTCTGTAGTGCTTTATCTTCAGGGAGATGAGGTGGGCTTACTGTCCTTGGGGGGTCAGGTCTGTACATGTGAGGCAGGTGAAGTTTAGTGAAGAACTGTTTCTGAAAGGTTTGGTTTGGTCTGAAGTGAGAGACACCTTCCATGGACAATGATTTATGTAAGGTATTGAACTAAGGATAATTGTTTTAGAGATGATTGTGGATTTGGGGAGTGAGGAAATAGAGTGTTTAGGTTTTGTTAAGGGAGCAAGTAATAGAGTGCTTTTCTTCTTCCTCTGAAATAGGTAGAGTAGAAAATGGTTGAATGGGACCACTTTGTTTTGTGCATGTGTTTGATTTTTGGGATTTTACCTCCCTCTCTGCCCAGGAATCAGCAGGACATGCTGATGGCAGCTTTCCTGTGTTTTGAGAAGCCTTGTTCTATGGGCTATGGGGCTGCAACAGAACCTCAGCTTGCCCAGGAAATGTCTGTGCCCCCACTGGGGAAATGCGCCTGAACTTAAAGCATCACATCTACTTGAAAGTTGTGGGGGTGTTTGTGGTGAGAAACCAGAAGTCTGCTCCTGACTGACCTGATGGGATCCAAGTAAGAGAAACTGGAGTCCTGTGGGACATTTACAGTTGTTGTTGTGCTCTACCTTGTTTTGAGGCTTTGTTACAAACTCAATTATCTTTGGCAAAAATTGTATAAGGATCTTAGCTTTGGTGGGAAACCAATTAAAACTAACGTTACATGGTGTTTCAGTTGGAAATATGTGGAAATACCTGGATGAGAAATGGTGGAAGCTGGAAGTTCAAGGTGCTGGGGGACAAAGACCGAAACTTCACATGGGTGCACCTCTTCAAAGGAACGATTTCAAGGTTGTGGTGGAGTGGGGTCTTCAGATAATGGCAGTTAAATAAATTGACATGCACTTGGGGAGATAGTACTAAAAAGTTCAGATTTTAGGCTCAAAGGTCAAATATATTGGATAAAACCAAGGAAACTAATTTATATGAAAACAGGTGAAGTATCTACTTACAGCTTTCTAGAACAGGTCACAAAATAATTTTTAATTGTGGCTGCTCAATAGTTACTTAGTAGAATTAATCACAGAAAACCTTTAACAGCTTCCTGCTAATGAATGGAGATTGTTAATGCTCATTCTTTTCTTGCCATCCTTTGCTCCATAAGAATGACTTCTTTTGTATTGCAATGGGAAGCCTTCAGAGACTTTCAGGAAATTATTTCTGACAGCCAAGCTCATGCTTACAGTAATAAAGTGATCTCATAGCCATGCATGGGGAAAAATAGTGTTATTTTTCATAGCAATTAACTTACAACTGTGGTGATTTATGGAAAATCACTATGAAAAACCTGCCCAGGATATTTTCTGCAGTTGAAATCATAATCCTCATTTTCTACTGAATCAACAGACCAAACTCTTCCAATCCCTCGTTTTCTTAATGAAGCTGTTTCCCCTCCAACGCTGCCTCTCCTCTGCACTGCTGCATTAGTGGGCTTTTGTCCTTTTTCGCCACTCAAAAGGGCACTAGCAGAACTTTTTTTTTGCTACTTTAGGAGGTATGGAAGCACAGATACTCCTTGTAGGTTCTCATTATCCTCCGCAGCTAATGGCTGCAAACACCTCATTTCTGGTAATAAAAACACCCAGATTGCTTTTCAGAAGGCCTTGAAAATGTGGCTCTGAAATCAGCTGTGCTTTTTCTCACATGAGATACATCAGGGTTCTGCAGAGGATTCTCCTCTTGCCCACTGTGACTTATTTCAAGCATTGCTAACTTCAGGCTTGTGTAATATGTATATTGCAGGGAGAATGAACTCTGCAATTTCTTGGGAATTTTGTTACGTGTTCTTAAATGAAGACTCCAGAATCTCACCAGGGTATATCAAAAGGCTTCTTCCAGGAGTAACTGTTCTATTTGCCTGCATGTAAAACAAGTCAGAAGGTTTTTAACTGCTCTGTGCAGAATGTCACCTATATCATGAAATATTGAAAAAATGGTTTTTCTGGCTGTTCTTCCACTTGGAAATGCTAGTGGACACTCAGGCTTAACTGGAAACTAAAAATACCTTGTGAATTAGGTTTTGGGTGTAATTTGGTTTTTAAGTCAAGCTTGCCAAATTATTTTGTTGTATTTATGCTAAAATGTGGTGGTTTAGAATGGGTTGCTGTGAGTTAATAAAATGCAGGTGTCTAAAGGAAAAAAAAATAACAAACAATAAAACCCAGCCCTTGGTTGCCTTAAGGCAAGATTTCACAAGTGAGTGACAAACTGTCCCTTTACCGGCCCAGGTAACACCAACAGGTACCTGGCTGGGTGACTTTGTCACATGAGACATTTCCTCTCCCCCCAGCACTATGACATGAGACAGGTTATTTGTTTGGCATGTAAAAATTTGTAACACTTTTTCAGCTCTGTGTCTCCTCTTTGGTAATTCTGGTTAGAACTTCCAGAGACAAAGAACTAAATTGTATGTAATCTGTCTTGCAGGTGCTTTACAAAGTAGAGATTTGTGTGCGTTAGGAAGGAATGGTTATCTTGCTGAATGAAGGCAAAATGAAGCTATTTTCGGGAGGGGTAATAACCCTGTTGATAGGGCTCTGGAGGTAGATCTTCCATGATGGGAGCTTTTTTTTCCAAAGGGCTGCTCCCATCCCAACAATGTGAAAATCTTCAAAGGCGCCTCTTCATCAATATGCAAATCTTCAAAAGGGGAATTACACAATAACAAGAAAACTCTCAAAGGAAAGTAGTTACCCAGAGATGTAAAAATCTTTGTCAGGGACAGCTCCTCCGTGATTTAAAAGTTCTTCAAAGTGGGAATCACCTCCAGCAATGCAAATTCTCTGTGCATGGGAAATCACAGAGTGAGACACTTCCATGTGTAATCTTTAAAGTGGCAGGGAGTGTTCTCTTGGAAACGTTTTTTAAATGGCATTTTAAGAGTTGGTGCTCTATGTACAATCCCACTACTGTGGGATACCTTGAGGGTTTGCAGCTTTTGAGTTTAGCAGGGGACTCGTGGTTATAACTTTATCAGAAGGAGATCATGCTATGAAACAGTACTTTGAGATAAATGGTTTTCATCTGTTGATGCATAATTATGAACTGCTGGCTGTGGCTCATTGAGCAGCTATTTGTCGATTGTTTTATATTTGCAACAGATACATTATTAATGGGGTGGGTTTTTTTGAAGCAACAACTCTAACTTGCAGGGACCAAAAGTTTTGCTTGGATGACAACAAAAGGGACATGAGAGAGGGAATTTGTGTTGTCTCCTGCTTGTCCTGAATGTTTGGTGACAGGATGCTTGTCCAGAAACTGCTGTCCCTGAGGGACAGGGAGGCATCACTGGCTGGCAGATATCTTGTTATGTGTATCTTTCTTTACATTTGTCAGCTTTCTAGTTTCCTAAAGATCAAGATGTGTTCTTTAGTAGCAGTAGTCCAACCACAGATTTGTCCTATAGTTTTTGTGCTTATGAAACAAGTCTGTTTTCTGGAAAAGCAGCACAACAAACTGCTCCTTAGTGCTGCTGCTTGCTCAACACTCAGCCTCTTTAAGATTTTAGTTCCTTTAAGGACTGGGACCTCTTAAAGGGATAGTTCTTTGTAGGACAGACATGCTCTGCCACAAGAGCCCTCGCTCAGGAGGTTCCTGGCTGGTTCCTGGCAATCCTGGCTGGGCCAAGCGTAGCTCTGTCACTGATACCAGTCAAATATGGTTCCTACGACTTGTGCTGATGTTTGCTCTGTGAAGTGCCTCATGTAGAGAAAGGGGCATGTTTAGTAGCTGCCAGCTCCTGGGTTCTGGAACTCTCTTTGCTGTGCCTACACTGCTCGGTTGTGGTCACCTCAATCCTTGTAGGCATGGAAATACCAATTCTAATACCTCGTATAAATGCTCTGGCTGAACAAGTATTACTGGGAGGGAAACTTGAATTTGTTTAACTGGCTTTTTGCTCACTTGTTGAACCTGGTTAATCATATTTTCAAAGAACAGTACAAGCCTCTTAACTATATGATGACTGCAACATGTAACCCTGAATTTCAGTTTGATTTTGAAATATCACCCAGATGATTTGTTTGCTCTTAAGGCTATGGTGAAAGAATATAAAGGAAGTCATTATTCTAGTTCTGTTTAAGCTGGAGATTTATTCCATTTCCATAAACCTAAGATGACAGGCTCTTTTCAAGATAATTCACATACTGCGCCTTTTTGCAGGCTTCCTGCATATGATATCTGAAAGGGAAACAGTTAGAAAAAAGAAGGAAAAAGCAACTCTTTTTTCATTCAGTAAGTAGACTTTTCCCCAAATATCTGCAAGGTAATGCTGCTCTCAAATGATCACTTTGGTTTTGGGGTTTGTTTCCATAAAGTGAAATATCCAGTATTTGCAATTAATAATGGGGTAAGATAGAGTCTGTTTTAAGTAGCAGTTATTTTATATGATAGCATTGCTGTGTTGACTGCACATCCTGTTCAAGCACGACTCTATTATTCCAAGAAGCAGTTTATGGATTCTGTGTATGGAAGGTGACCCAGAGGTTAACAACTATTACAGTTTCCTATTAAAAACTAGAGCTGGCTTGTATTAAAGGAAGAAATTGTTCTGCACAGGGAAAGTGGTCTTTGTTATTGCTGTGCCCTGTGTGAAATACAGAAACAGGCACTGGTCCTGCCACACTTCTGACATATTTTACCTCTATGTGGCAAATTTCTTCAGTTTACATTTGCACAGTTATGGTGGGTATTATATAAAAAGATGATCTTCACAAATGTAGCATTTTTTGAAATTGATTCAGAAGTAAGACTGTGGTAGATTTTTAGGGGAGAAAAACTGACAGCTTAAATCTGAAGGATCATCTATAGCAGGTTATAATATTTGCAATGTACAAATACTGGTGTTGGGTTTTTGTAAACCTAAAAGGGCAAAATCAAAATTCGTGTGGCACCACACCTGGGGTTTGAGGTGCCATGTGTAGGTGGACATCCTAGTCCTGAGTGCTGGCAGGTAATTAAGGCAGTCCCTTGATGTTCTTAGTCCTAAAAGTAGGCATCTAAAATGGTAACAAAAACTGGGAGGGGGAGAGCAGTTTCATATGGTGTTGCTAAATACATAAAATCTTCAGCAAAAGAGCTTTTAATGAGATGATTCTCCACTCTTGATAGATACTTCCCAAACACCTGCCCACACCTCAGGGTCACTCACTCTTGGCAGGGTGGCTCGAGCCTGACATTGCCAGTCAGAAGGGAGGCAGCAGCAGCATGTTCATGGAAGAGCCTCAGGACCATGGATAATAATGTCCTTCCTTCCAAAGCACTGTGAATTTGGTGACTTTCAGTTGCTGTGGAGAAGATGTTTGTCCTGTGGGGGTTAGGAGGGGTGGAGAGAGGCTGGCACAGGTACTCTAGTGAGGGGAAAGCGCTGCTTCTATTGCTTTGGTTTGTGGGACGACCACATTGAGTAATTTCTGGGGTTTTCCTTTTATTTCTCAATACAGCTATGTTACAGGGACTTCAAAAGAACGCAAAATATTCAGACTTCAGAGTTTAGAGAAACTGGACTTAGATTTCCTCTTTTATTAAAAAAAAAAATTAAAAAATATCTCCAGTGCCAGTGTCATGGGAGGCATTAATTTGGCTGCCCACTGGGCTTTTATGAAACAAACTGGTTGGAGTGGAGCAGAACTGCCACAATGGGGGCACAGGGTGTGACTCATAACGCTGGCTTTTCATACCTACTGAATATTTTTTGTGTGTTCTACTCATAGGCAGGGAAAAGTTGTTTAGAGGTGCTATTTTTCTGTGAAGAAATGAACATGAGTGGCTGTTTTCTTATTTTTGAAACTTGTTTCAAACTTCATGATGTGTATTTTGAAATGAAAGTCACCATGTTCTGCTCTGCACAGGTGGTGTTAGGGAAGTTCTCCTTCTCCAGTGTGAAAACAGACCTTTGTCATCCAAGTGTCAGACTTGTTGTGGGAGTAAGAGCTGTCTAGCTAATTGATATATAACATAATTGGTTTTAAACAAATTATCTTCCTTGTGTTTCGGAAAACATGATAATTTTCTTCCAACAAACCCAGTCAACACCTGACAGGTCATATCATTTTCTTTTTATTTGCCTGGGTATGTGATGGAGAGCTGATAGCTACGGCCTGAGCTGTATGCACACATCACACACATAAGGGATTCTAAACCACATTTAAAAGCAAATATTCTTCCCCACTTGGGCCAGGACTTCGAGGGATATATATATATAATATGTATATTGTGCTGGTTTAAATGTCAACCAGCAGGAGAAATGAACCCAACTCACAAAAAGACTGCAAGTCAGAACTACAATTTGATAAAAGATCACAACAAGTACAAGGGTACAGAGGGAAAAGCCCGTTTGACCCCCAGAAACAGGTGTGTAACCCAGCACCCTGGGGCACAAACAGAATGGAGCTCGCCAGCCCCTGTGCTGAGCACCACCCGCCCCCCTGAGTGCACAGTAAAAGCAAAGAGGAAACCTGTTCATGAGGATGATGGTCCCAGTCTGGCCAAGAGTGGCAGTCACAGTCCTGCTGGGGCTCTGCTCCTCCTCTGGATCTGATGAGTGGTCCCCAGTCTCAAAAGCCCCAGTTTATATATGCTTAGGCTCAGGTGGGAATGCCCAGTACCTCCCCCAGGGTGGGGAGTTTCACAATGGGTGAGTTACTGTATAAGGTGAATCATGGCATATTTTTGGAATCCCTGATGGCCCATTAGCAGACATGACCCCTCAGGCTGGGTGTGGAGGTGCTGATGGCTCTCCAGAGGGGCGTTATCACACTGAGTCATTGGTGTGAAGACAGGAAACCTTTCTTACCTCACAGAAGTTCCCAAACGCCCAGCTTGTAGTCTGAGGGGTCAGGTGTGCCCCAGGAAGCTGCTGCAAATGATCCATTGTTAGCAGTTCATGAGAAATTACATAGAAGGTGTACAATACACAGTCTTAGCCACACCCACACAGTGACAAACTGGTCCTGGTCACTATAACCAGAACATATACATAGCGGATTTTCTGTGCAACAAGGAACGTGTTATCAAGTCCTCCTTGTCTAGAGATGGTCAGAAAACACAACAAAAAGATGTCTATGGACAGATTTCTGGGTGCAGTTCACTGTGACTGCTGGTCCCGGACTTTGCTGGAGGGCATTTCTTAGCCCAGCAGCTGATCCAGGTCTAGCTGTGGTTTCTGACGCAGCTCTGCAGAGGAGCTGTGCTGGCACAGCAGTTCAGGAGCGCCTGGCACAAATTCCTTGGAACTGCCTCGGTTGGAAGAAGAGAGGGAGCCCTGCGTGGTGTGTGCTTGGCTGCTCAGTCAGAGCACTTCCAGTGCTGAGCAGGGGTTGTTCTTGGGTAGTTTTGGTATCTCACTCACTTCAGTTTGGTGAGAAGTATCTCCTTGCTTTCTACTATCCAAAGCCTGTGCGTTGAACATCAGATTCAGCTCTTATTTCTGTTTGAAAGTAGTAATTATTTGAAATATTCCACCTGCACCAGAGTATAGTTGGGCCAACTGGGGCTTCTCCATTTCCTTTCTGCTGCTTTTGTTGAATCTCAGCTCAGTGGGAGAGAAGAATTTCCTGCTGTGTTTAGCAAAATGAGAAAGGCTGGAGAGTTTCTGACCTCTAAGTACACTTTCCCTGGGGCTCAGCCTGGTCTCAGTGTGGAATTCAAAGCTGGCAGTGAGTTTTTCATCCATTCAACATGTCTGGTCATCTTTAGCACCTCAGAGAGACTTGTTAGGACTAATCTGAAGCCCTGTAAGGATGAGCAAAAGTGTTTGAAAACTACCTTTGGAATAAACAATAAATGTAGGTTTTCTTTACATTACTAATACAAATGTTCAGAAGATGGTTCTGAAGGCAAATTAATAACATTCTCCACAGTTAAGCACTGTTTTTTTTTCATTTTCCTCTGTGTGAGACAGTATTTGTTATGCTTTTAGTGTAGGGTTTTCTTTGAGGAGACCAGTTTAACGTAAAGCTTAGTCTCTGGAGTATTTCATTACTGTGTGTCTGCTGATACATTAGATATTTTGAATAGTTCAATAACATAGAGGATGTAAATGTGGTGAATTTTTAAAGTCTGTCTAAGAAATCCTCAAATATTTCTGTATTTCATGCTCTAGAAAAGGATCATCCGTAATGCATGTGTGCATATATGTAAGCTTTCTAAATGCATAAATAAAATTTGGGCTTTTAGGCAGAAATTTTGAACCACTGCTTCTGACAGGGGTGCCTTTGGGGTTTAGTTTTGGGTTTTATTGCTCCAATTAACATTAGATATTTCATGCAAGTTTGAATGAAAACTTTGTAGAGAGTCTCTGAAGAAAGAAGAATCAGATCAGGGAAAGAATCATATGCATGTAGGTGATTTCTCTTCCTTCAGAGATTTACATTTAACCAGCACTGGCAAAGTAAAAGTCATCTCTGGAGTTTAAACCTCAATTTGTTTACTCTGAGTGTTTGAACATCAGGGTATTAAATCTAAATGTTGCATATACAAAGTATTTTTAATACTAAATGTCCCTGTAAAGAAGGAAGCTGCCAATCAAAAACTATTGTAACTATTTTTTATTTTTCTTTTTGAGCTGATATTTCCTGTTGCACAAAACCCTGGTCTGCTGATAAATACAGGAGTGTACAGACAGGTCCTTGTAAGCATTTCTTGTTCCCCACATTGACAGTTCAGTTCATGTCATTGATGGATTTGGTTCTTTATTCTGCATCTGAGTCCTTTGTAACCAAGCATAAAGATGTATTTTGCATGTAAACTCCTCTAGTAAGTGCTTATTCTGGAGGGCTGCTCTGCTTAAAGCACTGGCACAACTTGGTCCATGGAGGGTTACTGTTTTAACATGGTAGATAACTTGAATTTGTAAATAGTGCATTACTGCATTGGAGAAGTGAAGCTGGTGGATTTCATATCAATATAAAATACCCCACTAACAAAAACCAGTAGTGACATCTTTATGAAAAACAGGTCTGTCTCTGTACTGACTGTTAAAAATTCAGCACGTGAGAGAGAGAAAGAAAGAAAAACTGTAGAAAGGAAATCTCAATACTTATTTAGTTTTTAATTTATTTTTTTCAAATTATCTGTATCTCCCTTTCTGCTGGGACAGTCAGGTGATGAGAAGCTTTAACTCATTTGACTTTTCTATTAATTCAAGTAAACACTGAATGATTTGAGCTGGAAAACTGATTCCACCTTGCCTTTCAAAAATGCTCAACGTTGGCTAACTCTGCTGTTCCTGATGGTTTTGTTGCAGCTATTGAGAGTTTTAGGTGCAAGGAGGAGGAAAACTGATAACAAGATTCTCACTGTTTTTGTTGTTTCTGGAAGTATTTGTTTGCAAAGTTGGAAAAGTGAATTGATTTGCATTGTGAAGGTTATTTCTGCAGTAAGGAGAGCAAGTTTCATTTTTGAATGAAGGTTTGTTTTGACAGAAAACAGTTATATGAAGAAAGTGTGAGTATAAAAATACCTTGGCAAGCCTTTGATTCTTATTTTCTGTTTCCCTTTTACTAGGAAATGAAATAACTTTTCAGGTATGGCCACCCTGATTTTTTTTGCAATGGATACAAAAGAAAGTAAATTTAACCTGTACTGCGATCAACCAAACCTAGTATTTGCTGGAAGATAAATATGAGTAACAGAGCCTGTGAAAAAGCTTCATTAATCATATATCTTGCTGAAGTGAGGGAACACTGTGAGCACAGGGTTGAAAATGTAGTGAGAGCAATTATTGAGTTATTGTGTTAATGATATGACAGCTTATTATAAATTACCCAAGGCTAATGGGATGAATAGTTGGTATAAAGCCTCTTGAAAACTGATGTATTATTTTCTTAACTTTCCTTCATAAATATGTATTTGTGGCTGTAGCTATAACTTTAGGTTACGTCACTTCCAGTTGCAGAGGAGGGAGTGACACGTGGGCTGTTTTCTGAGGGACTGGTGTGACCAGTGTCCTGCTGGCCACACTCGGGGGGCACTGCTGGCTTTGGGATCCCAGCGGTGAGGGAAACTCATCTCTCCTTGTCCTGCTGTTCCTCCTGAAAACTCGTGCCCTGGCTGCTCCACTGTGCCCTGGCTGGGGGGGTGAAAGGATCGAGTGTGTTGCAGAAGCAATAAGCAATTGCTTCTGCCAAAGGGTGGGTTTGTGGAGCGTGGCTGTGGCTCTGCTGCTTTCTCGCCATGCCAGTGCTGTGCCTGGAGGTTGAGGTTTGTCTTGTTCCCCGATGTCTGCTAAGGCAGCCTAACCTAGGCAGTCCATCAGTTCTAGTTCAGGGAGACCTGAGAACTGGTTGTTACTGGATGTTTGCTGCTCTATCTGCAAACTGGGCATTATCATGATATAAATATGTACTATTTTTATAGTCTAAGGCTTCTTGTTTCAGGAAAGGAGATACCTTGTTAAAAATATATTTTAAAAACTATCTAAACATGGGTTTTGTCACCAGCGTGATCTGGATGTGTAAAACAGCACTTAACAAATTTAAGGTGGTATTGACTTAATACTGGATGCTCAAACTTCCATGTCTTCTTTAAATTAGATCATCTATGTATTAAGTTTATGCTCTAGAATTATTTTTTTTCTTTTTTTCCTTTTTTTCAGATGGATGGTCTGGTGATGATGACAAATTCTGATTTGGCAAGTGCATTTAATTCTGAAGTATGCTCCTTGCTGATAAAACAGGATCAGCCATGGTAAAAGGCTTAGTTTAGGATTTTGGGAACACAGGCATGGGATATAAACCACTATTATCCCTGGCAATATGGACCAAGTGGTAACTTTGATAATCATAATTCTATCATGGGGTAAAACAGGTTTAAAACCATACATTTTGTTGGTCTGATTGTTTCTTATTTCTGTTCAGCCACCTTTTTATCCAGTGATTTTAGACCTGCTAACAAGAGGCTTAGTTAGAGCAGTTGTTCAAACCAATATTAGTAACCAAAACCTTCCTTCAGGAAAATTCCAATCACAGGTTACCAGCGTTGCTGCTGGTTCCAGCAGAAAAAGGCTCTGTACAGTGATTTAAGGTACAGGTACACAAAAACATGAACAGTTCCTTTATGATGGTAGAAGAGTGTTTACCTCCAGGAGCTCCTTTTTTCTTTCATTTATCTGTAGCTTTTTAAATATTGAGACTTTTTTTTTATCTAATTCTGACAACAGTGATCCTTCAGCATTAGGATGCCATTTTACATCTGTCAGCAATCACTGGATCTACTTTTAGGATGGTTTCTTTTAAGCTCTTCATTGTTTCAAAGGGTCACATCTGCCAAAATATCTTTTGTGACATCTGTTTGCCAGGAAGTTGTGTGATAACTTACAGATCCACAATGATCTGCGTATTTGTGACAATGAGAAACTGTCTGTGCTCAAAAAGCTGCCTATAATTTATTTGAAGTGGGGGATCTTTTAAACATGCAGCTACAACAGCTACTCGTTTGAGAAAGCATATCCTATAAACTTTTAATAGTCCTGTTGTTGCTAACTGGTTTTTAGACACCTGCTTAACATCTAACGATGATTGCTGTCACACTATATGAAGAATGAATCTCTTCTGTTCAATAGCCTCAGAACTGCATCCATTTGAAACAACATTTATAATTAACCAATGCAGAATGAAGCAAAAATTTCAGCGTTATGGTGTGTGACACTTTTAGTGAGTCACATTCCTTGTGGTACCATTTCAGGTCTTTATTTAAATGCATCAAATATGGTTGAGGAGAAAGTAACACGTCAGGTACTGAAGAACAATCAGAACACATCTTGTAAATCATTTACAGCAACAAGACAAGCTTAAAGCAATGCTAATTAGTTGAGAGCTTCCCGACTTTTCAGGAGAAAAACTTTGTGCATAAGCAAAATCTGAGGACTGTTATTTCTAGAAGAATGGAAAGAGAAGATTAAAAATATGTATTGGCAAGTTAGATTGTTATTGACTTTATATTAAGCTGAAAGACTGCTGTCAGAAATCTGTCAGACTGTGTCTGTAAACTGTAAATTTATTATAAATAAGTAAATTTTAAAACCCTATAAATGCCCCATGTGTTGCCCAGCACGTGCAGTGCCATGAAAGGTGTCACTCGCATGCAACCTTGAATCAGCGTTTCTAACCTAAAGATTCTCTTTCTCACCTGCCCCTTTACACCTCTCTTTGAAACTTTGTCATTTCTCTTACTTTTTAATTATGTATTTGGAATTTATTGGGGTTTATTTTCTTGACTGAAACCAATGGTCTTTGCTGTTCCTTCTGGCCTTCTGTCTTCACAAGGACAACTGTGTAAGTTTGTGGGGTGGTAAAAAAAAATTGCTAAATATTAGGGAGAAACAACTTTAGTGGCTGTTTTCATAATTGCTTTTCAGTCTTATTGGCAGGGAAGAGCTTACATGAACACCTTAGCAATTAGGAAGGGAGCCTAAGCAAAATCAGTCTTTAGTAGTCAGGATAGTATATATGTCCTCTGGGATTTTATTGTATGAGATTACCTTGATCATATTGAATGTTTAGCAGATTAATTCCTGGATGAGCCCTTATTAGAGATCATGCTATCACAGCAGGGGAAAGTAAGTGGTTTCAATGCCCTGCCTAGAAGTGCTCGTCCCTTTGAATGTAAGAAGAAAGCACCTCTGAAAGGCTGAACGGACTTGGATGTAAATTTTTTTTTCCTTTCCCAAAAGATTGAAGCATTCATTAACTCCATCAGAATGGGAGGAGTGAAGCAGAATTGCCTCCAAGGGAAGGCAGGTGTCAGATAAGAGCACGGGTTTCAGGAGACACACGTGCTGCTGGGATTTGGCCGTAACACTCTTTAACACCCACCTGTCTGGGCCTGGAACGATAATGGAATATTCTTTTCCAGCAAAGAGGAGTGTTTGCAGTGTGTGGCAGAAGGTTGTTTGCTGTACTTGCAGAGAATCAGTCATAAATTTGGGTTTTATGGTCATCAGGGTTCAAAATACAGCCCAGTCAGTTTGGGTCGGTGCTGATGAGCCTTGTTGTTCCCCACATCACTTTTTAAAACATGTTTTCTTAGGGCTTTTTATCCCCTTTAGTTTCCTCAGCTCGGAGAGAGGGAGGAGCAGGCAGGATTAGCTGTGCCTGAAAGGGAATAGGAGGTGACAGTGGCACTCCTTCTGCATTTCTGCTGCCCTGGAGTTGGAACACTGTTCTTGGCCAGGGCAAGCCCTCGTACCCCGTGTGGGGGCTGGCATACCCTGAACAGCAGTTTCCAGATGTTCAGCTCCTAAACAACCAAAGACACCGAGTACTGAGGTTTCATTCTGCTGGTGACTTATGCCTCTGAAAGGGAGGGGTGTTCTTCACACCTCTGTGCTGGGCAACTCCCAGAGAAGACACAGTCGGCTGATACCAAGTCTCTGAGGTTGATCTCTCTTCTGGGAGATGAGCTCCTTCATGAAATGCACTAAGAATACTTACTCTGAAATTTGAACTTACCCAAGGGCTTTATCCCTTTCTCTTTCATTTAGTTTAGAAACCATTCAGTCAAACTGGAAGTTTTTCCTTTTTCTTTTTTTCTTTTTACATTTCTCACCCCATGTTGCACTGGAGATGCAGCTGCTGCCATTCTATTTAAATGTATTTCTGCATCCAAGATAAATTCTTGAGATGCCACAGACTGATCTGTATCATTTCCTTTCTTGATGCCTTTTAAAAAAATTATATTTTGATGTATTCCTCTGTAATTCACTGTCACATGCTACAAGTCAGGATTCAGTAGCCCAGTCTGCACAGTACATTGTTCTGTTCAACACAACATGGTGATATTTGGTGTGGGGTTTTTTGCAAGCTCTCAGAGCAGGATTTTCTTTCTATTCCAATCTTTCCAATCTTGACCTTATTATTAATATGCTCCATCCCTCTTCCTAACTTGGGAAATTGCTCTTGCCTTCAGATTGCCTTAGGCCAGCAGAGGGGAACAAAGGGCCAGCACACACAATCAGCCCTGAAAATGTTAATTGATATTTTACCACTTCTGAGTAGTTAAATCCCAGAATAATACATCACAATTCATTAGGCTATTTTCACATTTTTCAAGATTAAACAAATCTGGTCTAATGAGGAAAATAGGCAGTTTTTGTATGGAGAGACTTTCCTCACACCAGCCTGCCTGTCCTAGTTTTTGGTGACTCCATGAAGCCAGAAGCATTAGTGGATGTTGCTCCATTGAAGCTCATTCCCCAGTGTATATTTTTGCCTTAGATTAGTAACTATCATATAAACGTAATTGACTGAGCAACTGCAACTCTGATATTGTAGTTGCTAATTTAGGCCTCTAATCCTGAAAGAAACCCTGGATGAGAGACAAACCTTGTACTTGCAGAATTCTCTTATGTCACTGCCTGATATAGAACGGAAACTTAAGCAAATGCTCTAAGACAAAATGGACTTAGTTTCTGTCAGAGATAATTTAAAACTGGAGATTTTTTTTTTTTTGGTAGGAATGTTATCTCAAACCCTTTTTTTAGTAATTTGATTGTAACTTATTTAAAGGCCCAGGGTATAACTTAGTTTCTTTAAATAAAGCAAGCTTAGAAATAAATTTCAGATTCATTTAAAACAAACAAAGAAAAAATCTAAAGCAAAACAAGACTAAAGAAAAAAACCCTCAAAATTAAACCCTCAAACCAACACAGGGGCAGAAATGAGGAAAAAAAGCTTTGCTGGATGGCTTGATGCTGCTCTAATAACTGCTTATAGACCACAGTCATGACCGGAATGTTGATTGTTATAACATTATTAAAAGTGCTTTTTTAGTTCTGTAACTTGCCCACATTCACAGTATTAACCACCAGTCTCTTTAACGCCCTGATGAACAGCATTACAGGAATAAAGAGTGTGGGCTAATCATGTTCACGGACCTGAGGTTTGGAATTAGCATAATGGAAAGAGATCCTGAAAGCAAAAGTCATATTTCTGTAAGTGACCTATTACCAATCCGATTATATTGTACACAGCAGTTTAAATGAATTCTGTTGGACTGGGTTGGTAAAGGGAGAAAATGGCTTATTGCAAAAGCAACGCCAGCCATGGCTGGGACAGGGCAGGGAGGGCTCCCCAAAGGGCTGGGGATGCTCGGGGTGTGGGGTAGGAGCTGTGGGCAGCAAGAAAGCCTTGGAGACATCAGGGCTGGGGAATGAGAGGCTGGAAAGCAGTGCCAGGAAAGGGCCCTGGGGGTTCCTGGGCAGGGGCCACTTGGCCCCAAGTCAGAAGTGCCTGAGCCAGGAGGGCCATCCCTGCCCTGGGGGGCATCAGGAGGGGATTGTCCCGCTCTGCTCTGCACTGGGGCGGCCTCAGCTGCAATAGTGGGGCAGGTTGGGGGGCACAATGGCAGGGAGAGATTGAGCCATTGGGGAGTGGCCAAAGGGGGGACAGGGGGATGGGGAAGGGCCTGGAGGGGCAGCGTGTGAGGGCACTGAGGGCACTTGGGGCGTTCAGCTGGAGAAGAGGAAACTGAGGGGAGACCCCATTGCAGGCACAGCTCCCTGGGGAGGGGCAGAGGAGGGGCAGGCACTGATCTCTGCTCTGTGGGGAGCAGGGACAGAGCCAGGGAATGGCTGGAGTTGTGTCAGGGCAGGCTCAGGTTGGATCTCAGGGAAAGGCTCTTCCCCCAGAGGGTGGTGGGCACTGCCCAGGCTCCCCAAGGCAGTGGGCACAGCCCCAAGGCTGCCAGAGCTGCAGGAGGGTTTGGATGATGCTCTGGGGCACCAGGTGGGATTGCTGGGCATAGGGCTGGGAAGGGCTGAGAGTTGGACTTGATGATTCTTGTGGGTCCCTTCCAACTTGTCATCTTCTGGGATTCTGAGACATTTTTGATAACAAGGATGGTTTGAATTCAGGCAATGATAAAGTTGCTTTATGGGGGAGGGAGCACATTCAGGAACTGACTGAGGGTTGAGGTTTGGTCACCACGAATGGCACCTTCCTCTTAGGCAAGGTCAGCTACACCATGGCTGTTCACTAAGGACAATTGCTTTTCTATTCAAAATATTTCCATTGTTACAACTTATATCCAAGTGGGGAAAAGTTCAATCAATAAATTTCTCAGATTATCTATGAATAGAGTTGGCTGTACAGGGATGAAAGCAGACTAAAAATAGTTAGATAATCTCAAAAATTCAGATAAATCGAGCTAAAATTCTTGTGCAGAAGTAATATACAAAACCTTTGGGATTTTTCAAAGTATTGATTTTTCCCACTGTTTGTAACAAAATATGCATTTCTGTCACACAGGGAAGGATGAGACGAGACAAATAATTAAAATAGCCATGAAAATACATAATTAAATACTATTGTATTGCTACTGAAAGAACACTTTCTCTCTTAGAAGGATCATGAGATCATGATTATGTATCCAGCACTAGTGTGGCCTCACCTTGAGCACCGTGTGCAGTTTGGGGCCCCTCAATTTAAGCAGATGTGAAGGGTGTTAAATGCATCCACAGGGCAACAGCGGTGGTGGGAAGGCTGGGAGAAATGTCCCATGAGGAGTGATTGAGAACTCTGAGCTTGTGTAGTTTGGAGAAAAGGAGGCTGGGGGTGCTATACTGCTGTCCACAACTTCCTGAGGAGGGGATGTGTAGAGGGGTATGCTGAGCTCTTCTGGTATTCAGAGGTGCACCAGGGCAAGTCTGTACTGGACATCAGGAAGCACTTCTTGACCAAGAGGGTGTCACACACTGGAACGGCTTCCCAGAGAGGTGGTTGGTGCCCCAAGTCTGTCAGTGTGCTCTGCCACACCAAACACTTTTTCTTTTGAGCTGTCCATAAACTTTGTCATCCAGGATGGTGAAGAACAGGTCTCTAGACAGTGTGTAACCTGTGCTGTCTGTGGAGTCTCTTCAGGTTTCTCTGGTGCAGCACCTTTTTTCCAATAAGTCATTCCACAAAGGTTGGAGAAACCAGGTTGGACCAAGTTGTGTGTGTGACATAAAACAGGGTGTGCTCATTTTGTGTATTTACAGAGTTGGAGCCCAATTTCATTAACCACAGTGAAAAATGGTTTCTAAGAATGAATGTCGTGTTTGAAATGAAACGTTAATTACTATAGCATTAAGGTAAGAGGGACATTTTGTGACATTCATCTTGTTCCTCTGTGGGAATGTTGCAGTGATTTATCTAATACTTTGTTGTTTTTTCCCTTATGTAAATGTTGCAAAATTACATAGTTTTGAGAAGAGCCGCATTTATAAACTAACAATGTGTCCTGCCTTGTAAACAACATTCATTATGGAATTGAAGGACCAGCTGTAAAACTCTGTGCAGTCAGCAGATACCTTTCCATTGACTTCACAGGACATTCAGACCTTCACTTAATTGATTGTGTGTGTTCTTAGTGTATGAAACCCTGTGGAAAATAAATTGGTAGCTGACCCTGCCATCTGGGCAGCCTGACATCATTCTAACTACTCAAAGGAAGACCAAAGAAAACCTCTGTCCTGCAGCCTTAGAATTATCTTTTGGAAGGAAATTTCTGGGAACAATTCATTTGCTTGTGCTCTGGGTATATGATGTATTTCAGCTCTTTGTCATGCTGAAGGCCAATTCTTCAAATATTTCTCATTATACTCTGAAAAAGCTCACCTCTCTCTAATTAAATCATTATTTTTTTGTAAAATCAGTTATGCTTTTTACCTGTAGCCTTGAAAATCCCTCTTCTAGCATAATTTTGGCTTACTTGTGATGTTCTCCAGATTCAGTTGAGTGTTCATTGGTATTGATTCCTGAATCAGAACTGCCTTCCTTCAGTTGTGCACTATTTGAAGACAGCCCCTTAATCCTTTATAGGGATGCAGGGTTCTGCAATAATGATAACCCACGCTGGACACCCGAGGCCAGTTTTGGGGTATTGTCTTAGCTCCCAGGAGAAATGTGGATTTCTCTTCCTGCCTAGAGGTGCACTCAAATGTGCACATGGGCTTGTTGGTTGGTGTTGTGTTGGGGTTTTTTTACCCCCAGAGAATTGTTTAACTGGGTAAGTAGTAAAACAGTAAATTTAAAATTTGGGGGTTGAGCTTACACTGTGCTCAGCTATGACTGAGGAGACTGAAAAGGGAAAGAGCTCAGCACACATTTGCATTAGACTGTTTCAGAGGCATCTGCATCCCACTTAGGATTATTTTGGCAATGCAAAATATAACATACTTTCTGAGCAGATGACTGGGATGCCACGACTCACGTCAGCTCTGCTGTCTGGTGTGTGGAATCCAACATCCTCTGCCTTCTCACCGCTGTGCTGCAATGGGGATGTGTGCTCTGATCACAGCTCAGCCACTGCAAAGTGTCTTGTCACCCCAGAATTTTACTCTTGGCAAATCCCAGGCTATAAAAGAAAATTTTTCAAACAATATGGAGGGGAATTCTAGGTGTTCAGGGCAATTTGCTGACCTATTAGATAATTCTCAGGGAGAATAAGAAATGTAAAATGGCTCAAGGTAGTCTGGAATCTAAAACAATGGCAGGATTGGCTGGTAAACCTGGCTTAACTGTATTACAGGGCTCTTCTAGAGATTAGAGCAAAAGAAGTAAACAACACCTAATAACTTGGTCAAATCTAAAGAATAAATCTGTGCCACTTAGACATCTATAGTGGAGAGGATGGGAGGCAGTACTGAAGAATGTTCAAAATCAATTGAATACAATAAGAATTAAAAAAAACCCCGCTAGACTCAATCAGCTTTCCTTATTTGTCTCATCAAGAGCCTGCAAGGTTAACAAATGTAACTTGTGGTTTGTTTTCAACTACTTGCTAGAAATAACTTTTAAGTTATTACAGTAACAGGAGTGGGCCTAAACTTTTAGGCACATTGGGCCACACAAGGTCTCCTTGATAAAAATACATCATTTGAGAAGTTTAACTTATGAATATGAAAAGAGATGGCACAGGAACAACTAAACCACACTAAACTTCTCGTTCCTTCCCGACTGTGTGTAGCTGTAGAGGCTATGCTAGAAGCAGAAGCCCCAAGTGTGATGTGTTGTCCTGAAAGTTGGCATAGGCTGTCAGAGGGTGAAGTTGCTCATGCTGAGAGTTTCACAGAGCAACTGCACTTCTATGAGATATTAGAAGGATTATTGAGTCTTCCAACCTTGAATTAAGGTCACTTAAAAATGCAGTGTCTGAACTGTGCTCAGTCCTGCTGGAAAAGACTTGTGAGTGGCACTGAGGTGTTCATTCTGTCAGCTCAGCCCCAGCTCCGTGTGCATAAACATTCCTTCCCTCCCAGTTCCCCTTGTTGTGGCCCATTAGCAGCAGAACATTTTTAATCCCAATAAAACCTTCCCACCTCCCTCTGGGTGTTCTCCCAATTCAGCCAAAAGGCAGGGAGCAGGCCGAGCAGTGATATTATTCCTTGTTAACATTTGTAAGGAACAACAGGTGAGAAGTACTGCTGGCAAAAAAATTCTTCTGTTTTTCTGAAAGAATCCTAAACAACTCTTGGTATTTGTCTCCAAGGGATATTTTAAAATCAAAAGGAATAAAAACCTGAAAAGACAGCCTTTTACTGGGGCAAGAAAGGGCAACAGGACCCGAAAGAACTCACTTCTTTCTTTTTCCTTTTTTTTTTTTTTTTTTTAATTCCTCTAGTTCTCATGTTTTAGTATGAAAATGCTCTACATTGTATATTTTTTTTAGGGTTGTCTAGATGGTTTTGGATAGGCGTCTGCTGACTTAACTCTGGAAATTTTGCCCTTTCGTTAGTTCTGGCTGCTGAGCAGGGCAAGGAGAACACAAGAAGTTTGATTAGCAAGTTTTGAGAGCACAGTGCCAGGCTGAAGACTAAGCCTGTTTTAGCTCTCGGTTCAGTTGCCTGGTGCTGTCCTAACAGACCATAAGGGGTTAATCTCCCAGAAAGCCTTTCCCATAGTGCAAGACTAAACAAGAAGCAGACTTGAAAGGCTTTAAGTGGGGCTGCAGTTAACTATAAACAGCTGTTGGAGATAACAGAGTTTCCAGTGGAGAGGGGAGCCCCTCTGCCCCGTACAATGGGACCATTCTCAAAGTGGGGCTTGGAAGGCCTTGGTTCTCTGTCTGGCAATAATCAGAATGAAGTGCTGGGGGCTGGGGAGTGACTTGTTGGATCTTTCTGCTCAAACTGACATTTATATAGCAATTCTATTTCTGCTACTGAAAGCCAAAACATACAAATTCATCTTATCCAGACTATTAAGAAATAGGGAGTGATTATTTTTTTTCCTTTCTGTTCTCTTTTCTTTTCTACCTCTGCTCTGCACCAACATTTATTTGAATAATGAGGAAAGGATGATATTAGCAAACCTCCATCTGTCTTTTAGAGTCTAGTAACATGACATTTGAATTAAATCCAAACAATACCTGGTGTAAGAATACATCTTTAGAAGTTCTTCTTGCATGTTAAAGCCATACCATAAAACAATAAAACTTCTCTTGTTTTGCTGTTTTCATAGACTGAAATGTTAGCAGAAGTGTCTTTTTGAGGAGAGATCCCAAAGCCAATTGGTTTGGTTCCAAATCAAAAACAAGAAGACTATGAAAATAAAAGATCTAATTTGAACACTTCTTGGCAGCTAGTGATTTGTTAAATTGTTTTAATTGCTTTCAAAAGTGAAGGGAAAGGAGAAATCTTTTGTAATTCATGTTTCTAGAGGAAAAAAAAAACCCAACCAACAAATGTGGGAAATCAGGCTGTTAATATTAGAAGTTACAATGTGACTCACACGGTGCATAATATCTGCAAGAGTACAAGCAGCAGAAACGGAGACAAAGAAACAGATGTGCAAACTTCCTACTAGTTAAATTCCAGCTATTTATTCAGCAGCAGGACTCGTCCTTTGTTTCATATTTCCCCGCTCAGAAACAGCTCAGTAGGACACGAAGAGGCACTGCAAGAGAAGTGCTTTCACCATCTGCAATCCAGTGAGCACTTCAATAAAACAACCTTCCCAAAGTTGGCCACAAGGATATAAGGAGAGGGGATAACCCAGCTGTAATTCAAGCCCAGCAGCCTGGTAGGAACCTCTATACAGCTGAGCCAGGCAGAAACCTGGTTGCCTGACTTTGTAATCACTTACTCCAGATCCAAAGAGCTTTCCAACTGCAGGCAATAAAGAAGAGTTATGCTCCTCAGAGCCAAGCCAACTTGTAGGTTATTAATGCAATCAGAGAAAGGGATAATTGTTCTGTGACTTCTTCCATCCTGGGAGAAGCCCCTCGTTCTTTGTGGCACTGTGTGGAGACGCTCACTGGCCTCTGGAGCCACCTGGGGCTAGAGAAGGAAAAGTCCTTTTCAGTCAGCGAGTCAGAACCCCCCAGGTGGGATAAAAGCACCAATTGCCACCACACAGTGCCCTGTTGGCTGGTGTTGGACAGAAACGTGTCAAGTAGGTGTCCAGACCTGCTGTCTAATCTACAGACCAGAGGGATCTTCTACAACAGAATGAGAGGCTGCTGATAAAGTACTGCTTTTCCATGTTACTCTTTGGCATTTCCCACTCAAGACTTGGGTGCAGAGGATGCTGAGTAAAGCCAAGAGCTCTGCCTCTTCCTTGCTCTCCAGCCCATCTGGGAGCAGCATTCCCTCCTGTGCCTGCATCTCATGGTGCACCACCGAAGGCTGGAGAGCAGAGATGATGGAGATTTGCCAAATCTGCTTTGTCCTTCACCCTTTAGGTGGGTTGTCACTGTAGAGCTGTGCCTTGCATTAACAATTTAGAAAACTCCAAAAGTCAAAGCTGGCACTGTGGGACTGGGGCAGTATCCCTTCACCCCAGCAAAAAACCTGTCAATAAAATTCAACTTGTTGGAAAATTGCTCTGGGATCATTGTCTACCAGTTTTCCTTTTTGCAACTTACACATTGCAATTATAAATGGACTTTATTTGTAAGCAGAGGAGAAATTATTGGGTGATGTCTGAATGTGTATCAATAACTTGAACTTTGAATAATTAATAAACAATGTACATTATCAAAATCCTGATTAATAGAAACATTATTTAAAGTGACATCCATTTGTTGCACAAATTTTATCACTTGTTTGTGGAATTATTCTAGGGTTAAAGGAAATTTGGCACGATTTCTGCTGAAACTTGCAGTTATTTCTGTTACATTATAGCAGACACATGTGCCAATAGACTGTGACCCTGCTTGTATGGGATTAAATTGTCCAGTCCTGCTTGTAAGAGCCCAGCTGGTCCCAAGGGTTGTTCTGATGCATTGTAGCTTAGAAAAGAGCTTTTTCAAAACAGCCCTGATTTACACTGTGGTGCTAAAAGTGCGAACAACTTTCTTAGTGATTTAAATCATATATCCCAGTTCAATAGCCATTAATCACTTAATCCCTACACACCAAAGGGCCACTTCCATGGAGAAGAGTTTCACAGGCCCACGAGTAGCATCGCCCTCCCACAGCCCGGGCATGGCATGTTCATCCCCTGCAGAGCTGAGCGGCTCACACCCCCTTCGGAGCTGGCACGTTTCAGGCTAATTTGCTGAGGAAACAAAAATGGGTTGTAGTGATATGTTCAAATAGAGATTCATGTAGTTACACAAGTTTACACAAGCACAGCATTTGGTCTGGGTGATTTGGGCATTTTTCCAAGCATACATACATAGTAAACAGCCTGTTGCATAACTCGTGCATACACAGCACTGCATCAGAGGGGACAGTTGCTGCAGTAGCACTTGTCAAACACCGTGCTGTCATTTAATCCTGATTGCAGCCCTCAAATATCAAATTTCAGCAAAGTCTGTATCACCTAGTGGAACTCATTTGAAGTTGGTGGTTTTTTCTCTGCAGTAGCTCAACAGGATTTTTGCCTCGTACTTTTAAAATAGTGTCACCAAAAATGCTTGGGTAGATTTTGTTTGGCCTTGTCATATATGGTTTCATGTTTACTGAAGGTGTGTTAATGGACTTGGAAGATACAAATAAATATTATTTAATGCAAACTGTGCCTATTGTCTACAGATTATAAAGAGTTTAGTCATTATGAGCCAAAGAATATATATATATACACACATGTTCTCATATATCGACACACAGAGGGGAAAAAAAAAACCACAAAAAAGTTAGAGACTGAGAAATGTAAAAAAAGTGAAGGAAGTTTGCTCTGCCAAATTCAAAATTTATGTTTTATGTTGTCATGCAATTTTTGGGCTGCTCACTCTGTCTTGTATTATTTGCAGCAAGTAATTGTCTTTGCCTTTGAAATCTTTGAAATCTTGTAGCCTAAAAATAAAATTGCCAAAGACTAAAAATGTTTCTAGAATTAATTGACACTTCGTGTCTTTCGAGTAACTGTTCATTTACATAAATAATTCATTCATTTCATTTTCTGTTTCTCATCTTCAACAGTGTAACATTTCTCTATCAACTCTTGTTAATACAGTGCCTTTTTTTAGATGGCCATTCTTCTGCTATTGCTCAAGCAGTGGCACACGCTGAGTGTTGGAATCCTTATCAAAATGCTTTGTCAGTCTCTCAAAAACTTTTGTGCTGTTCATGAACACAGACTTCTGCCAAGTGAAAAAAGACCATATCCTTCTGAAGCGCCATAGAGTCATTTTTTTATCTCTGTGTTGGGATGTGTGTGATCTATCCAGGCTTCTCAGGGTTCCTGTACACAGAAAATGCCTGGTCTGGAAGGTGGGTTTTGCTGTACTGTTTCTCTCTCTTTTTTTTTTTTTCTTTTTATTCTTTTTCCCTTTTTTTAGGAGCAAAGATCCCCTTTGTGTTTCAGTCTTTAATGGCCTTGAGAGCAGTGTCTGCAGTTCAGAGTGTCTCATAATACAAACAGCCAGGCATTTGGGAAGAAATGGCAGAAACTGGGGAAGTTCAAGTTGTGTTCAATTATCATTTGATCAGATGAAGGCTGCTAAGAGTTATTTCCTGCTGGAACTCCGGGGTCATATTAATAGACTACAGAGAAACAAAGAAGTTAGAAGAGCTCTGCTTCATAACTCCTGGAAGAATTACTTTGCAGGATTTGTTAGCTAAGTGACAATAAATAAACAAAATCCCAAAACTCAGGTTTCCTTGTTCTTCACCTTAGAACTTCAAGGTTTTTTTATTTTATTTTTTTCCATCCATGAATACTGATTTCTTGTTGGATAATTTGAATATCCATCTAGCAAGTTAACAATTAATTATGTTTCGAAATGAATGATTGTCCCTGTAAGTGTCCAAGGCCAGGTTGGACAGGGCTTGGAGTAACCTGGGCTAGTGGAAAGTGTCCCTGCCCATGGCAGGGAGTTACACTAGATAATCTTCGGGGTCCTTTCTAACCCAGTCCATTCTATGACTTTCTTTTCTAATCTTTCCTGCAAATAAATATTGTTATACAGTAACTAATGGGTTTGGATGATTAGTGTTAGTGTAACTTTTCATTCTCTAAACCTCTTGCAAACCAAGTGTGTCACTTCAACACTGTACAGTCATTCAGGACTCGCTGCCCTGGGAGGAAGGGAGTAAACAGGAATGATCTTTCCTGGTAGACAGAGAATAGAAATCCTCTTCAGAGGCAGTAATTTTCAAAGCCTACAGTCATAAGGATGCCAACCATACTGTGTCTGGCACTGCAGTTATCTGGAAAGCTGAGCACAGCACTCAGATTCAATCACTACATTACTCTACAAAGTTCTGCTTCATGTGTTTGTCGTTACTGACTTTATTTAGTCTGAAAGACTTTCTTGTACATGGCAATTTTTAGAAGGTCTTGCACCATTTGGTTGCATTTGGAGACCTGTCTGCCTCAGACACTGAGAAGATGACAATTTTGGCAGTCAAAATAAGTGTAAGAAGCTGATGGTTTGTTTTTTTCTGTTCTTGGGTTAGGGTTTTTTTTATGCCTGTCACAGCCAGGTGGTTGAGTCATAACTGGAATGCAGCTGTTCCAAAGCCCGAGTGCAGATCCTGTGGCAGAGCTCCTGCATCTCTGTCAGCAACTTCTCCAAAGGGTTGAACTTCTCCGACAGCCCAAGTGGTCCTCCCTCCACACCAGGGAACTGCTGCACTTCCCTGTGGGGTCTGGGGGAGCCACACAATGGGTTGGGTTGGAAGGGACCTTAAAGCTCTGCTCATTCCACCCCTGCCATGGGCAGGGACACCTCCCACCCGTCCAGGTTGCTCCAAGTTCCGTCCAACCTGGCCTTGGGCAATTCCAGGGATGGGGCAGCAATGACTTCACTGGAAGCCCAACACGTTCTCCTTCATGTTAGTGTTTCTTTGGTCATATGCCACTTTTTTTTCTTCTTTCCCCTGTTATTAAAACTAAAAAGCATTTTATCTTACATGTTATGATCTGCCTGAACCATTGTTAGCTGATTATTTTGTGTGCAACTTTTCTGTCTTGCTTTTATTTGGTTAAAATTATTCCTATCAGAAGTATGAAGTTGAAGTTCTATGAAATTTTGCAGGCTCTGTTTTAGCAGAAACAACTCTTTATGCCTTTCAAATTTCTTGCATGCATGTTTTTTTGGCTCCCATCATAGGAGCATGTTTACACATTACTTTTCACTTTGAGTGAAACTAAATCTCAAATCTATGATGCATTTTTTTAAATATTCCTATGCTGTGGCCTCATAACTAAATCAGAGTATTTAAAAGTTTCTCTAGGATTTTAATCATTAGCAATTCTTGGTTTAAATCTTAAAGGATGGGTAAATGAGTGGATTTAAAATTAGGTGATTTTTCCCATAATGTAGGACTTCCTAACACTGATAGTTCAAGATCTATTTGTATGAATAGGTGAGATCATAATAGATCTCCAAACCACAGCCTTTTCCAGCTGGTAGAGTGGGTGGGTTGATTAGGTTTTCTTTCTTGCCAGAGAATTTATTTGGAAGTCTTTTTTTCTAGGCTATTCCTGGTATGACCAGTTAAAGATGATAAATGAAAATACAGAACCAGCAACTAAAATATTTGAGGGTTGTGAAGTAGGTGATGAGATTGGGTGTCCTGTTTTGCTATCACAACACAAAGTTTTACTGTATCTATCAAGTTCTATTTCAAAAACCTGGAGATAACACTATCACAAGAGTAATGTCGACACTCCGTTTCAAATCCTAAATTACTTAAGCAAGTATGTATTGCATTTCCTCCTGTCTCTCTGGGTTATTTGGCCATATTACTTTTCTGGAAAATGAACTTCTGGAAAATAGTTTGCTTTCCTTGATTTCTGTAGCTTGTAGATAAGACAGTATTAGAACTGACCTTCATCTAAGAGCTGCAGCTTCATGGTCTAAAGAGCGAGAGTCTGGTAGTCTTTAGATTGGGGGCCCAGAAGAGAAGTGTGAACATATTTAATGGCTGTAACTGAGACTTTTTAGTGACTTGGTTAGGTGGGGATAATGGAACTGAACAGAAGAGAGTGCAAAAAATAAGAAATATTTTAGGTTGTGGATGTAAACTTAGAATCATGTAAAATAATCCTTAGTTTTCTGTGTGCTGTGGGGACTAACAGTATAATTGTTCCATTTTCTGTTTGGGCTCTGGCATAGGATGTCAGGGAATTGGAATTTCTGTGAACTTTGTCCCTTTCCGTAGCAGCCTTTGGTTGCTCCACGAACTCACACCTTGTGTGTGCAGCCGTGGCCCTTCCTCTGAATGAAATGACCCTGCTTTGAGCCAACTCTTCTGTTTCCATAATCAAAGAGCCTTGAGAGGATTTCTGTTGGATTTGGCGCAAATTAGTCTTAATTTTTAGGCATTATGATAGGGCATATAGGCTAGGCATTAAACATAATAAAAACTATGCTGGATTCTTATTTACTTGAGTTTGTTTTGGTCATTAGTTATCATGTTATTGCTATTATTTATTATCAGAAACAAGGGAGACTTGGATAAATATTAAAGATGGTTGGCGACTGTAACATGTTGTTACGATCCCATTACTAAGTTATTAGAAATGCCTCTACCCAAATTCAGGTGCAAAGGAGACCAGATGCCAAAGGCTGTAGCATGGATTTTATTTAATGGTAAACATGAGGCAGAGAAAGAGAGAGAAAGAAACAGGAAAAAGGAAGGAAGGAAAAGGGAAGAAGGAGCATGACAGAGATTGAACAGAGAATGTATCAGCACTGTGGAACCCGCAGTGTCCGTGGGTCTAGTTCTGCTGGTCTTCTCAGTGGTGTGGGAACCACAGAACAGAGTCCAGGGACTGATAAACCTTCAGGAGATTCCAGGCACCTCTCGGGGTGGGGGGAAGCTTTGCAGTCTCTTGCGACAGGCTCTGGGTTTGTTGCATCACTTGGGTCATGTACAGGTATTGGAAGGGCTCAGGAATGAGTCAGGGGGCGCTTTGGGGGTCTTTGATGGTTTATGCCCCTTCTCTGCTGCCCCTCACATGAATGTCCTGCGTGTGCGTGGTCTTCCCAGAGTGGGGTTTGCTCCTTTGCTTTGGTGTGGAGAGATTTCACCATCACACACCCAAACCCTTCTCCTCCACCACCACAGGAGCCTTGTTTGCTTCTCCTCTGACCTGAGGTAATTAGACAATGGTCTTATATGAAGTTCCTGTCACAGTCCCAATTCCAGTCAGGAGTGGTGTTTCAGTGGTCCCAGACAGGCAGCTGCTTCCTTGCAGTGCAACAAAAAGGCTTTCTATGATGTTGACAACATTTAAGACATTTCATTCCATCACATGTGCTAAAGGAAAGAATTGTTTCTCAGTTTTCTCAGAATTTACAGCAAGGCTGTTAAATCATTACCAGCTGAAAAAACAGAAGTTATTTTGTTGTTGTGCTGGATGTAAAGTACAGGAAACAGAGGAGACACAGCAGAACCTTTCGGGAGGTTTTGATCAAACCACCAAGTGCTCAAAAATATTTTACTCACTTTGAGCTTTAATGTTTTTGTGGGAGGGAAGGAGAGGAGAATGTTTATCAACTGTTCTGTGAAGAGATATCCATGGCTTCTTAAATGTTGAGTCATCTTTTTCCTTTCACATTGCATATATTATGGAGATATATAATTCACCAGGATCACATTCTGATTTTTATTTATTTATACCATAAATAAGTTTGTACATGTTCTATGCAGAAAAGTACATTTTTCTGTCTATCTTTGTCTTACTTACACCCAACTTCAGATCTGAGTAAACAAGATTGCCTCTGTCATAATGGCATGAGAGTCTCCTCAGGAAGGGAAGAGAGCACTGATTCAAAAACTGCCTTGTTTATTAAACCACAACTGTGATTCATTATGAACTATTAAAATAAATTGATTAGTTCTTGTAATTGTTACTTTCAGAGTAATGGTGAATCTGTTTGTGAATGTTGGCAATTACATTTCAGCTCAGAATTTGTGGTCCTGCCTATGAATGTAAACTCAAGTAGCTGGGATTTCAAGGAAAACATCCTGATTTACATAAGGGTGTCCCAGATTTGAGGGAGATCTCTTACATTTTCTTACATGGAATGTCAGAAAGTGTTAAACACTATAATTGCTCTGAAATGTATTTTCCTGTAAAGTTTTCTGGGAGTTGCATGTGTGCTTTTCATTGCACAGAAGAGGAGGTGAAACAGCCTGTGTTGAGGAATGGAAAGGAATATTTTGCCTCATTTGGAAAACTGGTGTTGTTAAAAGAAAGATGTGAAAAACCATGTTACTGGTTAAGTAAGTGTTTTATGATTTCAATAACTTAATGAAGACATTTCCCTCCTGTTAAATGGAAATTATTTTACTGAGAAGAGGTATTGCTGGACAAAGGCTCTCATGTGCTTGTGGCACTGATGAAGGCCATTCCACACCCTTCTCATTTAGGCCAAGTGGTGTTTTGCTTTATTATTTGAAATTTTACCTTGCTAGTGGAATAATTCTTGACACTGCCCTGTGCCAATTTATGAGACTAACTCAGACCAGAGGCTTCTGATGGTGCAGCAAGTCCTGCTTTGCAGCAGCTTGGCAAAGGCTGGGAGCTCTGAGGCTGCTCGACACTTGGCTGAAG
The DNA here is from genome assembly GCA_013400415.1 of Scytalopus superciliaris. NCBI lineage: Eukaryota > Metazoa > Chordata > Aves > Passeriformes > Rhinocryptidae > Scytalopus > Scytalopus superciliaris. The sequence goes on from VXBX01005321.1 coordinate 111,934, forward strand.
TTAAAAAGAGCACAGTGTTGATCATTTTTAATGTTCTGATCTATAGAATTCAGTGAGAAATGGAGTTTAGCTGTACCTGAGGAATGTAGCCACTGTGTACATGCCCTGTTAATATTAATAAATAAGTGGGTTGTCAATGTTCTCCTTTCACATCTGTTTCCTGGCAAGGGAAACCATTCCCTAAGCATTGGGGTCTGGAGATACAAATAGCTTTTAAAAATGAAACTGTTACAGAAGCAGAAATCTAATCCTTCGGTTAATCACTAGCAATATTTGAAAAGAGAGAAACTATTGTGTGTCTGCCTTGCCTCACCTCCGATGAGCAGCAGGAAAAATGCACCTCAGGAAATGAAATATGTGTAAATCTCTGCAAATGAGAAGTTGACCAAAGCTGTGTTTCAAGGCATTCAAAGAACAGGAAAGTTCTCAGTGAGAGGCTGGGGAAANGTTTGTTGCATCACTTGGGTCATGTACAGGTATTGGAAGGGCTCAGGAATGAGTCAGGGGGCGCTTTGGGGGTCTTTGATGGTTTATGCCCCTTCTCTGCTGCCCCTCACATGAATGTCCTGCGTGTGCGTGGTCTTCCCAGAGTGGGGTTTGCTCCTTTGCTTTGGTGTGGAGAGATTTCACCATCACACACCCAAACCCTTCTCCTCCACCACCACAGGAGCCTTGTTTGCTTCTCCTCTGACCTGAGGTAATTAGACAATGGTCTTATATGAAGTTCCTGTCACAGTCCCAATTCCAGTCAGGAGTGGTGTTTCAGTGGTCCCAGACAGGCAGCTGCTTCCTTGCAGTGCAACAAAAAGGCTTTCTATGATGTTGACAACATTTAAGACATTTCATTCCATCACATGTGCTAAAGGAAAGAATTGTTTCTCAGTTTTCTCAGAATTTACAGCAAGGCTGTTAAATCATTACCAGCTGAAAAAACAGAAGTTATTTTGTTGTTGTGCTGGATGTAAAGTACAGGAAACAGAGGAGACACAGCAGAACCTTTCGGGAGGTTTTGATCAAACCACCAAGTGCTCAAAAATATTTTACTCACTTTGAGCTTTAATGTTTTTGTGGGAGGGAAGGAGAGGAGAATGTTTATCAACTGTTCTGTGAAGAGATATCCATGGCTTCTTAAATGTTGAGTCATCTTTTTCCTTTCACATTGCATATATTATGGAGATATATAATTCACCAGGATCACATTCTGATTTTTATTTATTTATACCATAAATAAGTTTGTACATGTTCTATGCAGAAAAGTACATTTTTCTGTCTATCTTTGTCTTACTTACACCCAACTTCAGATCTGAGTAAACAAGATTGCCTCTGTCATAATGGCATGAGAGTCTCCTCAGGAAGGGAAGAGAGCACTGATTCAAAAACTGCCTTGTTTATTAAACCACAACTGTGATTCATTATGAACTATTAAAATAAATTGATTAGTTCTTGTAATTGTTACTTTCAGAGTAATGGTGAATCTGTTTGTGAATGTTGGCAATTACATTTCAGCTCAGAATTTGTGGTCCTGCCTATGAATGTAAACTCAAGTAGCTGGGATTTCAAGGAAAACATCCTGATTTACATAAGGGTGTCCCAGATTTGAGGGAGATCTCTTACATTTTCTTACATGGAATGTCAGAAAGTGTTAAACACTATAATTGCTCTGAAATGTATTTTCCTGTAAAGTTTTCTGGGAGTTGCATGTGTGCTTTTCATTGCACAGAAGAGGAGGTGAAACAGCCTGTGTTGAGGAATGGAAAGGAATATTTTGCCTCATTTGGAAAACTGGTGTTGTTAAAAGAAAGATGTGAAAAACCATGTTACTGGTTAAGTAAGTGTTTTATGATTTCAATAACTTAATGAAGACATTTCCCTCCTGTTAAATGGAAATTATTTTACTGAGAAGAGGTATTGCTGGACAAAGGCTCTCATGTGCTTGTGGCACTGATGAAGGCCATTCCACACCCTTCTCATTTAGGCCAAGTGGTGTTTTGCTTTATTATTTGAAATTTTACCTTGCTAGTGGAATAATTCTTGACACTGCCCTGTGCCAATTTATGAGACTAACTCAGACCAGAGGCTTCTGATGGTGCAGCAAGTCCTGCTTTGCAGCAGCTTGGCAAAGGCTGGGAGCTCTGAGGCTGCTCGACACTTGGCTGAAGTTAAAAAGAGCACAGTGTTGATCATTTTTAATGTTCTGATCTATAGAATTCAGTGAGAAATGGAGTTTAGCTGTACCTGAGGAATGTAGCCACTGTGTACATGCCCTGTTAATATTAATAAATAAGTGGGTTGTCAATGTTCTCCTTTCACATCTGTTTCCTGGCAAGGGAAACCATTCCCTAAGCATTGGGGTCTGGAGATACAAATAGCTTTTAAAAATGAAACTGTTACAGAAGCAGAAATCTAATCCTTCGGTTAATCACTAGCAATATTTGAAAAGAGAGAAACTATTGTGTGTCTGCCTTGCCTCACCTCCGATGAGCAGCAGGAAAAATGCACCTCAGGAAATGAAATATGTGTAAATCTCTGCAAATGAGAAGTTGACCAAAGCTGTGTTTCAAGGCATTCAAAGAACAGGAAAGTTCTCAGTGAGAGGCTGGGGAAAAAGGCTGATGAAAAATGGAACAGGCTTGTTTTATATTCAAAAGGTGACTTGTGTACTGAGACAAAAGGGGTTTAATTTGGAGGGTTTGAGGGGGTTTTAAGCAGCCTTGTGTATTCATGATGTCCATAATTTTAGCAGGAACAGAATTATTCTTTTTGTTAAGTTCTGACTTCTTAACAATTTGTCCTTCAGTTTAACAGACAGATCTTTCTTTTCCTGTCCTAAGCTGCAGAGAAATAAAGGCTGTATTTTGCCTGTTTGAGTAGTGTATCATCAGATTTGTGGATATGATTTAGAGATGTTGTATTTTTCATACTTATACTGTAACTGATGCTCTGAATTTTAGCAAAGAGGCTATTTTCCCCCAGATCTGACTGTTTGGATCTGTTTGCATGTTGCCCGTCTGTGGATGACAGGATTTTAGGTGTCCCATAAGAAAACAACAGCTATTTGTGCCCTTGAATTCCCTGTCCCTGACAGGTTCACTGTTCATGTTCATGGAATAGGAATGAGAGATAAACACAATTGATTATAGAGAGAGGAAAAAAGGTGCATTCAATAGGGTAGAAAATGAACACCACCTCAGTCTTTCTTTTGAGGAATGGTGTTTTAAAGCACACATCCAGACTTTAATGCTTCCTACAGACCTTTTCCAACATGTTAGGATTTCTGGTGGAGCTGCCCCTAAAAGGGTAACTTCTATGATTGCAGAAAATGTAATTTGGGTGAGATCTGAGCTTTGGTTCTGTGCTGTTTCTCATGAGATTCCCACGTAACTAATCCATTAATCACTGAAGGTCTCTTGTTGCCCTCAGCCCTTTCGTGTGTATGTGCTGTAGGTCTCCAGCTAAAGCTGGTCGTGCTGTTGTCTCATCAGACACTTTGTGGACTGAAATACTCCAGTGGAACTATCTGAAATCCCTGCTATGGGATCCCTGGCACCCCCTTTTGTCCCTGCTTCTTTAAGTAATGCTCCTCAAATCCTTCTGCACACACATGACTACTGAACATGGAGAAGGAAGGTAGCATTCAGTGGCTGGAAAAGTCACCTTGTTTTATAACATGAAACAAAAAACTGCAAATAAAATTATGCACATGCCATGAACTGAAATTCCTCTAATTCTGTAGTGAAAATATGACAAACCATATTGTCTTGGGTTCGGTGTCAAGGGTTAGGGTCAGACTGTCCCTTGCTGTGGTCCTGGGTGCCTTTGTACCATAAATTAATTTAAGTGTTTCGTCTGACTCTGAAGGAAAAATTCCTTTGGTGAAGAGTAGTTTAGTTATGCACTTTATGCATATGCCAAGCAGAGGGCAAAAAATGCACTGTGTTTTTGTGAATGAGCAAGTTTTCCTTATGTTTTCCTAAGGAAAGATACTTTTTGCATCTGTCTGCTTTGCTGTGAGCTGAATGTAGAAACTTTGCAGATCTGTGCCAGGTCGTTTTTATTTCAAGAAGTCTAAGATGCTGTGGGCTGTCTGTAAAAAGCCTTCATGCAAGTGTTGGCTCCAGGAGTGCCTGGGGCAGGGTTAGGATTGGGGAGAGATGTGGCAGGGCTTCTTACGAGTTGTTTTCCTTCCATAATGGAGCTGGTGGTTTGTGTGTGTAAATCAAGTAATATATTTCTTCTGCCTGTGGCATTTGTGTGTGGACTGCTGCTATAATGGAAATAAAAACTTAATATTTTTGTAATTTTTTGATATTCAGAGTAAGAGAATTTTGCTGTTAGGGGTTGTGAGGTGAGAAATTTGTCAAACATTCTTAGGGTGCTACACTTTCATGATATTATATGTAGGAGACAGCTCAGGGTATGTTTGGTCTGATGAAAGAGCATTTTGCATCTTTCTGCAAAACGGGGGAAGGCCAGTGGTTCCATTATGGGAACTGAGAGTAAAGAATGCTGTCACAACTTATTCTGCAAAGCTGAAAGATAGGCAGTTGAGAAGTTAGGCTTTAAAAGGCCAGGCACAAGAATTGTCAGTGTATTGCACTGGAATCATATGCTTTTGTTGCTATTACTTGATTTTTTTTACCCCCCAATCTAAAAAAAAAAGATCTATAAAAGAGGGTTTGAAAGAGGATTTGAAATATATCTTTTAGGGAATTATTATTACACTTTTTCTTTGTTTGCACACAATCCACAAACAGAAATCCCTCTAGTTCTGTAGTGAAAATACAATAAACCATTTTATCCTGGGTTGAGTTTCAAGGGTGAGGGTCAGACTGTCCCTTGCTCTGGACCTGTGTGCCTAAGTGTGGCCCTAAGCTCCATGGACCTGGCTAATATTTGTGTCACTAGAATTTGGTGCATTAGAAATCAAGCTTATATGTAAAGCTTTCCCTTGCATGTGCAGACAATGGAGCTGAGTAGCTGAAGGTGTCAGAGTGCTTGGCTTGGGTTTGTCTGATGGCTGTTTGATGCCACCTTGGCTCCCTACTGGACACACGTTTTGTTTCAGTCTTGCAATTTATTCAGCCCAATATTTTGTTAAGACAGAGTTTGAAAATGCAGAAAGGATTTGACCCAGCTGTTGCATCTCTCATTCCTCTGAGCATCTGACCTTGCTGGAGGCAAGAGAGAGGAGAATAGAAAGTGGAAACAGCGCTGGGGTGGGGGCAAGGAACAGGCAGTCCTTCAGGGATATGTCCAGGTGATGATGGCCACTTTCTCACCTTGGTTTTAGTCTCAGCAGTGTTACTGAGTTGACACAAAAAAGCTGCATCACCATAGTGTTAGACGGTAAAAGCTGAGGATAGTGAGGTGTAGCAGCAGCACTGTTATACCACAAGTTGAATGATGCTGAGAGTAAAAGATTTCCCTCCTAGAGGCTTCCAGATGCACAAGTAAATCTCAAGAGATGTGTTAATATGCAACAGTAATTTGTAATATAACTCAACTAAGCATTGACAAATCCATTTGATACAGATCTGATACGATTTTTTAAAATTTTGAGTGCTAAAGTGTTGTATGCACCAAAACTGATGTGTCAAGATAAATGCATATAAGTTATTTCCCTTTCCTCCCCCGTTTATCATCAGTGACTAGAAGAGTAAAATACTGTTATATTTTTCTGGATTCTACAGTTTTACTTTGTTTTATTGTGACATCTGTCACACAAAAAGTTTTATCCTCTTAAGCATCTTACAAAGAACTGCTTTTTTCATGGTGAGGACTTAATCTTTGATCATGACATATTTTAACCAAGATGTGTCAGTTAGGCTCCGTGTTTTCATCAAAACTGAAGAACTGTTGGAGGTGTTTACCACTAAACAGAACTTTGGGGGAAAGAAATATCATTTTTTTTGTGTCATGAAGAATATTATGATGCAAGTGGGAGCAATTTCGAAAGAAGTAGAAAAGAGGAGAGGTGTAAAACCTCAATAACTAGAGAACGTGCAAGTCTCCCTTTGTTCCATACAGTATTGATTTTTTTTTTGCCTCAAAAAATGGCAACTGCCTCATGTACACAAACTTCATAAAAACAGGCTTAGTTGCACTGCTCTGAAAGAGATGTGTGACCAAATTCAGAGCTCAAATATAAGTAAGAGACTTCCACTTGTGCCAATGAAACTTCAACAATACTTGCAAAGAGACAGCTTCATGCTTCAGATTGTATGGGTCCCATTTAATTTGGATTGTCATAAGGAATCAGAATCACTGAATGCTTCTTCTTCTTCTTCTTTCTTCTGAATTACATGAAGATGAAAAACAAAAGAAAAAATCCTATGTAGAAATGTTTACAAAATAAGATGTTAGCAGGAGACTACAGCATTTCCACTCATAAACTCAGCCAGAAATGCTTGAATTTCTGCTCTTTATTTCCAGTGTTTCATAGGTATGCACTGTTATGTATTTTCAGTGCTTGTACGTATGATAACATGAAAGATGAGAGTGAAATGGGGAAGTTAATCAGTGTCCAGCACCACCTCAGAGCTGCCGCTGGTGGAGGCACAGCTTGGGTTTGGTTCTGAAGAAATTGCACAAGTCAGTGTATTGATTCCTCACGGCTGCTCAGAGGAATTCAACTCGCTTTTGTCTGCCTTTTGGAAAGTAAGTCCCCCATCCTACAAGTACATATAAAATTTCTGAAGATATTTTTAAAATAGTATTGGAATAAAGAAGCTTGGACTTCTTCGATCCTGCCCTTAGCAGATATAAACGCAGGGCTGCTTTTCTTCTTTCCCAGAGAAAAGTAGTGATAATGGGAAGATTATGCACAATTTCTCCCCTAATGGGAGACTCACAACCCCAGAGCACACTTCTGCTGTGTTCCTCTCTATCCATCAAATTACATTTGGTGTCACTCAGGTCACATCTCTAGCTGTACATGCAGTATATTATGGGAAAGCGCAGGAGAACTCGTAACCTATCCGGGGTTCCCAGTCCAGTTATCCGTCTCCTCCTAAAGCGCTCCCTACTTAATGATGGGCAGAAGTCCTACTTAGGCTGTCTGCTGCTCCTGGTTAACTTTTCCTTGGAGGCAGAGCTGGCTTGCAGAGCAGGGAGTGTCCCAGCCCCCCCTCGGTTTGCACTGCTGCAGAGGTAAAGGGTGTTATATTAAGCCAGAAACATAATCATGTGTCTACATAAAATGCATTTAGCAAAGGTTTTTGCCTGCATTTCAGGCATGGAGAGGAGGAGGCAGAGGGGGCATTACAATAGGAACAGCAGCAATTCAGTCCCAGCACATTTGGCCCCCACTGTGGCTTCTGAATTCCACCCTGCCCTGAAACCATTTTCCCATATTTTTCTGCCTGTTTTTCCATCCTTACAGCTACAGTCATGGAATCTCAGAAAGGTCTGGGTTGGAAGGGACCATAAAGGTCATCTCGTTCCACCCCTTGCCATGGGCAGGGACACCTTCCAAGCCCTGTCTAGCCTGGCCTTGGACATGTCCAGGGATCCTCCCATCCCAAACACCACACATGCTGTACCAGCTTGTGTTCCGGGCATGGGCTCATTCACAACACAGACTGAAGGGAAATGCAGTCATCAAACCATCTTCCCTTGCAGAAGCTGCTGTTCCTGTTCAGGATGTATGCGGCGGACTAAAGACACAGGCTCAGGTTTTGTCAGGCAAAAAAACGAAAAGCAAAAGCATTTTATTAACTACCATCTTATCTTTTATACCATTTCTCTACTGCCCACGTGCATATGTGCTACTTCTCATTGGCCAGGTGTTCTTGTCCCTGAGCCTTAGACCACCTTCTGAGAGGTGTTCAGCATCTCTTTTCATGCTGGTCAGTCTCAAAATACACTCTTGTCATTCACAGTGTTTTTTCTCTTTCTTCTGCTTTCCCAGACCTACAGCCACATCCTCACAAGGCCAAAGCTGTCCACAGCCCAACAGACTTCCATAGATGTAAAACACCTTAACTTACAGTATCCAAAATGGACAAAACTTGGACAGAAAAAGATATTTTGGGAGAAGGTATGGAATCAAATGATCACTCCATGTAAACAGAGCAGCAGATGTGTCCATTGAGTGCATTCAGTGAAAAGAGAATGTGATAAAATTAATTCACAGATTTAAAATATTTTCAAACCATAATTATTATACAGAATTTTGAAAAAGGAAGTTATGGTGGATTTAAGGGTATTGAAGCTTGCTGTGTTTTCTGCCTATTTTTCTCTGTAGATTTGTGTTTGAATAGCTGTAGATTGAGGTTTTGTCTTAGTTCCTAAGGTTAATCTAGATTCTCTTGCAGTGTCTGGTTATTGATCTCTGCCTCTCCTGTTTTGTCAGATATTTGGACTGTCATCTTGCTCATTCACTGTTAAGGTTGCAAAATAATATTGCTGTATATTGTTCTATGGCATAGAAGACTCAACAATATCCCTTTGCTTCTCCATTTTTGTCTTTAAGTAATTTCCATGCTGTGATTTCTACTTCAACTTTTCCCCCACTGTCTTTAGCCTTGTGTTGTGAGTGTGGATTTGGAGTTGGGATGAGTGCCTGGGTGTTAAAAAGCCCCTCGGCGTGAGTTTGCCATCAGTACAGCTGACCACAGCTCTTCAGAACTGCAAGGAGGATGGAACATGAATTAAAATGACTCATGAAGCGTGTACTCAGTTTGGAAGATGTTTACAGTGGTCAGTGGAGATGCTGTTCACTCACAGGACTGCCCCCTCTGTCTGAAGTGCACTCAGAGAAGGGCAGGGTGTAATCTAAAGCTTTTGTTACTGGGAAAGGCATTGCTCATTCTAACCAGCTGGGCTTTTCCTTACTTTTCATAAGGGGTTTCATTGCTGATGAAATGAGAGATCTGTGAAGGGATCAGAAGGCAAGGAAGTCCATGGTTCTTTGACAGCCCCAGAACTGTGACATGTGGGGCACAGTTAGTCTGCCGTGTAGCACTGACCTTGAAATAATCACAGAACATGCTGAGTTGGAAGGAACCCACAAGTCCAGCCCTCAGCCCTGCCCAGCCCCATCCCCAGGAGTCACCCCCTGTGCCCCAGAGCATCATCCAAACCCTCCTGGAGCTCTGGCAGCCTTGGGGCTGTGCCCACTGCCCTGGGGAGCCTGGGCAGTGCCCACCACCCTCTGGGGGAAGAGCCTTTCCCTGAGATCCAACCTGAGCCTGCCCTGACACAACTCCAGCCATTCCCTGGGTGCTGTCCCCAGGCTGAGGGATGTTTGGGTTTGTTTCAGCTCACACACAGTGTTAGCATGTGTTTCTGTTCCAGCCCATGAGACCACCAGACTGTACCACACCAGTGATTAGCAGGGTTGAAGGGAGCAGTGTCAGAGTAATGCAGCGGCACTTCCTCAGCTTTTCCGTGAGCCTGCTGGGATCCATGGATTTTCTGAGTCAGAGGTGATGTGTTTGTGCTTAATGGCCTTTGATAGTTGCTCTGATACATTTATTTCTCCAGTCTGTGAGTGCTTCTGAGAGCCCTGGTGGGCTGTGGTACACGGAGAAGAAAGTGCACATATTGTTAAAAGTCATTGATCGCTTACAAGGCCTGGAATATCCCCACTTATTTCCACATGAATATGTTGTTAAGTGTCTATCCATATGTATTAATCATTGATGGAACAAAACAAAATAATTCAAAAACCCATTCCTAGACTCAGCTAAATTAGAGCTGTTCATAGTGTTTGTGTGCATTTGTGAGGGGCTTGTTTTATTGGATTTAAATTATTAATATTTGCAGCAGTATTATTAGTGTTTACTCTTGCATTGTATATGATTTCTATGCTAATAATGCTGCTGCTTCATGCACATGAAGAGCTTGGATTGTTGTCAGCCCTTGTTTGGGGGCTGGTCTCCTCCTGACCTTTCTGTAGGAGCAGCAGTACAGTGGGAGGTAAAGACCCTGCCTAAAGCCATTGTGCAGGAGCTTACGGGCAAAAGCTGCTCCCAAGCTATTTTCCCGTGGATGGAGAATGATTTTGTTGGCTCTGCACACTTTGCAACATACGTGAATGACAGAATGTGGCTTAGATTTAGACAATTTCAAGTCCAACTGTTCAGTGACCTCTTCCAGGTAATGCAACAAAACATCACTCTGAACACAAGGCCGTGCCAACGTGACATAATCTTGTCCCTGCATTAGTTTCCTTCTCAGTGAAGCAAAAGGCAAAAAAAGGAAAGAAAAAATGTTTCCATGCTGTGCACTCATTAAAGCAGGACACAAAGGTATGTTTTGACTTTGTATTTTCCTGCCTCCAGCCTGGCCCTACTCTTTTGTGTTCCTCTCTTTGGGTCTTGATTCTGTTCCACTTAAAGCTCAGCAAAGTTTTCAAGTTAACTTGACCTGAAACAGTGTAAAGCCTTGAGCTGTATTTAAAGTGAAGGTCATAGAGGAATAAAATCTCTTGTTAGATCAACTGAAGTAACATGTAGGCAATTAAGGAAATTTTTGCACTGATCTGATAAATTATTTTAATAGAATACTGTGCCTCTCACTGGACTGTCCCTCCCCATACCCCTAAGCCATGATGGCACAGTAACACCACTTCTGCACTTCCGTCACATTCAGTGTTATGCACCATTTTTCAAGGCCCCTGGAATGTGTGTTTGCTCCTTTAGACATCACTGTGACTCTCTATTTGTGTGTGTGTGGATTTGACAGGTGATATTTGCACTGAAAAGAGAAGTTAAAATTAACCATTGGTTTTCTGAATGTGCAGGAGAGAACTGCTGGAGCCAAGCAGTTCTGCAGACAGCTGGCACATATTCAAGGCGGATTAGTTTGTTGTTCTGTTTTCCTTCTGAACAGATTTCCAGTGTTTGTGTCGTGTTCAGTTTATCTTCCACTGGGTGTCATAACAGGTTGTGGGCTTTTCCCCTGTAACAAATATCAGTTTCAGACTGTTTCAAAATGTGTGTTTAACCTCACCTTCATTGACTTCCTATTCCATCATAAGAGTTGAACAAGGATTTCTTCTGGAGCAATATTTGAATCATTTTTAATGAGCTATTTAATGAAAGGCTAATTGCGATGAATTCATTAAAGATTGCCAAATTATGCTAATGGAGGTAGCTGCGTTTTAAGTGTTAAATATTTATGCTGCATTGTTTGATAGAAAAAACAAAACTAAAACTTTTTAAAAGCCTCGTTATTCTTTCTATGCACTTTTCTTCATACCCCACATTGAATGTACCATGTCTGAATTTAATATATTGCTAATGCTGAGCTAACATGAGAAGCAACAAAGCAATTAAAGGGCATTTTTAGAACCTTAGATACTATAGAATTAAAGAGTGTATTGGGAACAGTGATATCATTGTTGGGTTTTTTAATTAATCTGTTTCTTGGGTGGGTGTTGACTGTATTTTGTGCTTATTTTCTTAATCTTGATTTTCTTAATCCTCGACAGCAGGCCCACTGCAGGGAATATTACTACATGATGATAATATAAATCCTTTTTCTTGTTGCAATGATCAGTCAGTTAATGAATAAGAACATTAATTAATCAATCTGGGAGATTTCTCTTTCTGGGAGTACTTACTGTCCTCTCGAATCAAAGTGAATTTGGAAAGTAGGCACTTTAGTTTACTTTAATCTTTTTGTCATTGACAGAAACACCAAAGTGGTTGACTGAAAATGTGGGGGAAAGGAAGAGAAAATAGAACAAGAAATCTGAGGCAGACAATTCCCAGAGTTAATCTGCATTTCCTGAGCTCTCAAGATTTCCTATCAATAAATGGGTCATCAGAATAAAACCCTCTGAAGGAGAGGGCTACAGAGACCTTCTTGAAGCGAACACTTCTTGTTTTCATTTCCTACCACGTTTCTTTTGCCTTTTCTGTTCTTTCAAATGCAGAAGGTGAGGCCCAAGTCAGCCTTGCCTTGTGTTTGATACACCTGTGATTCAATAGGGCAGCATGAGATGCACAGTGTTCCTGTAGCTGATGTTTTGGGAGGGGATTATCCGTCCAGCAGTGGCAGCAGGAGATAACACTGAATTAAATATTATTTGTTACCCTCTGCTGAGTTTGTCTTGAGATTGATGGCCCTGCAGTGATGGCTTCCTGTCTGGAACTACAGCAGGTTATTTTAGGGTCTTGTACCATCTCATATTAGTGCAGAGATGGTCCATTTCTCTTCTCTTGATGAGAACAGGAACAGTTTCACTGCAAGATGAGAGGATCCTTTGGGGAGAATTATCTCTTTGAAGCTTAAGGTGGCAACAGAGTCATTGATGAACCATATTTTGCCTTGATGGAGTCACAACAATCTCAAGTCAAACTGTTTATTGCTCAGGTATTACTGAATCTCTACCAATTGAGGTGTGTTCCATTTTTGTCAAATGAACTGAAACATCAGTGAAAATATAAGCTTTTATATTAAGGGACATGAAATGAGAATGTAGGGATTTTTCATGCCTTTGAAATCCCTTTTTAGTTTTTACAAAGCATTTCATTCATGTTGCCACAAACATCCCATTATACTTAGGGTATTTAATAAAAAGATATTTCATTTAGCCTTAAAAATTTTTTAGGCTGCATCTCAAACTTTTTGTGAACTTAAACTCATTTTGCATCTGCTGATGAAACTTCTACATCCTGGGGGGTTGGTGGTATTGTGTGATTTGTAAGGGTGAAATAACTGAATGAAAATCATATTTTCTGTGTGTGGAGGACAATGTAAGAGCCATAGACATTAATCATAACCCTATAAGGCTCACTTACTTCCCTATCCCGCTTTTCATGAGACTTGAGGGCCTGCCATGTGATTAGGGGGTTACTTGAGGAGAACTTCAGGTGTGCACTGACAGGTTACCTCAGATGGTTCCCCAGTGGGGACAGCAGCAGGGGAGAGGATGTGGAGTCTGGAGGTGAATCTGCACATTGGGCCTCTCTGTTCTGTTCTCTCAGCTCCAGTCATATGTGGAGTAGTTGCCTCTAGTGCTTCGAGGGTGGACATTCCCTCCAGGAATTTATCTAATTCCTTTTGAAAAAAATTATGCTCTTGGCAGAAGCATTGTGCCGGGGTAATGAGCTGTATGATTTAATTATGAGTTGTGAGGAAAAAGTCCTTCTTCTTGGTTGTTTTGAACTGCTTGTTCATAATTTCATTTTATCCCACTTATGCCTTGAATAATGGCAAATAATGAAAAATCATTGCCTATTCACTGTCTCTGTGCTACTCCTGGTTTTATAGACCTCGATCATATTTCTCCTAAGCCACTTATTTTTGAAAATTCCTGTGAGTAGTTTGCTCTCTCTGAAACCCATTCCATTGCTCTGATCCAATTCTTTGTTCCACCTCCTTCTGTGCTCTGCTCTCCCAGCCACTGTAATTTTCTGAGTGGGGAGGACCCAAGTATTTGAAACGTGGGTAACTGGCTAAAAAGCCGAATGCTGCTGTGTGTTCTAATCCCTATTCCTCTCCTAAATTCCTGATATGTTATCACATATTATCTTGACAGACAATAAGATGGTGAGTTGATGACTCTTGATTCTATTTTCCAGAATGTGTTATGGGTCCATCACTCTTTCTGCAAAATTAATTCACAAAGCAACTAGAGTGTGTGTATTTACATTAATTTTCACCTGCCATGATATTGCAATTCGATAGTTCTTCTTGGAGATCTTCAGTGAGGTGATAATCATAATTATAATTTTTTAAAAAATACGCTAAAATTTAAATAATTAATATACATTTAATATTCATGTTTTCTCTCATATTAGATACTCTTTCTGGTCACTCCTGAATATGTTGAACAGCAAAAATCCTAGTACAGGTTATTCAATATCTCACCAATGTCTTCCTTTTCTTCCTTGACAAGGCAACGTTGACTTTTCAGTATATCTTTTTAATATGTGTTTCTTTTTCTTTGTTGTCTGTACTTTACCATTTGACATAGTCTGCAAAATGTAATTGTTTTACTAGCTTTTGATGGTCCTTGGAGGTCTCATTTAAGCTTGTTGTGTGGCACTATTTTTTAATATAATTGATAGCTTAATAAATTTTCATTTTAGTCAGTACTTCAGTTGTCTTATATGAGGATCCATAGGTAAATACTAGCTAAACTCATTAAATTCTTATTTCTTTTACCTGTCATTTTGAATTTTAATAGTGTTCTTCAAATCAGTTTTTGCTAATCTGGCCTAATTTCAGTTACTATGTATTTATGTTATCCTACCCTACACATAGGGTAGGATATATATACATTTGTAAGTCCTTTGTCAGAAAAATACAGGTGTTTTACTTTCCGCTCACCACATACAGACAGGATTGCTTGAAAGGGGAAGAACCCTGGAAAAAATATCAGGAAGAAATGACATAATTAGTAGTTTCTGGTACTTTAGGGGTGCACAGCAGGAATATTGTTGTCTTGAGTTGACTTGGTGTTCACTGACTTTTTTACATAAAAGAGTTGCATTCAAAGCAAATGTTTGGAAAATGATTACTGTGTATTATTGAAACAACAGGGCTTTTTCCCTCTGTCTGGCCTTTCATGAAGACACTAAAGGAACACATAAACGTGGATTTAAGCACATTTTAAATTGAAATATTATCTTGGTGGTAGAGAGAGATGTTTGTGATCCAATGTGAGAGGAGGATCAATACCATAATCTGTGTGTTTCTAAATATGTTTCACTGCTTATTATCAGCAATGATTTGTAAAGGGCTGGGGAGGGAACGAGCTCCAGGTCAGTGATTATCTATCACAGCCTCTTACGACACATTAAGAATACAGGGGATGGACAGCAGATTAAAAATTCAGCTTGGGAATCACTTCATTTTGGAGAGCAGTGAGATACTCAAAAGTAATTGCCTGTGCCTTATTGCCTGAATGCACGGGCTCCCCTACGTCTGGTTTAGTGCTGAACCCAGGACAGCACCATGAAAACACTGCCTGCAAATTAAACTCCTTGAGAGGTTTTGCTCTTCTGTTTCTTTAGCATTGGGTAGAGTAAGAAAAATAAAAATATCTGGTAAATAACCTTGTGTTACAATTTAAAAACTTAAAAGGCCCTTTCTCAGAAACATAATGATGAAAACAGATGGATTGATTTTGTTCAATTTGCAATATTCAGGTGTGAGATCTCTTAGACACTTATTTTAACGTATGTCATCAATATTTTGTTTCTAGAAGTGGCATTTTATTTTATAAATTTATAATTATATAAATTTATATTATATATTGTATTTATTTTATACAAGTTAATTTTCTTTATTTTCTCTAGTATAACAGAATGCTTATCACTGTAAGGTGCTTTGGAATGGTGCCTTAGGCCACCCTGCTGATTGGATCAAGCTTAACCTCAAAGTTATACTACATTTGTCAGAATTTTGTCTACAGAAGATCAAGTAATAACTTTTTAATGGCAGTAGGTGTCATAAATATGGATATAGTGCAAAGCAACTGAGACACAGATGATAAAACTAGATTACTAAGGAGAGTAAGTCACTTTTTGGATCATCTCTGATCAAGAAATTCTGCCTTTATCGGCTGTTTCTATGTGTTGGTTTATTCTGAGTCTTTGTTTTGGATATTATCCTCTGAGAAGTTCTTTGGTGTCAAGTCCTGTTATGTTCCATCTGAATCACAGGATCAATTCAGGTTGGAAAGCACCCCAAGACTGACTCCACCCTGTGCCTGATGCCCACCTTGTCCCCCAGCCCAGAGCACCCAGTGCCACCTCCAGGGGAGGGGACTCCCCCACAGCTGTGTGTTAACGGGGTGCCAACTGGCCAGTATTGGCCAAAGCTTATCCATCAAGCTGTGAGTCTGCCCAAAAACTTATTTCCCTGTGAAATCTCTTGTGAACTCCGTGCCTTTCTGAGCAAGTTCCACAGACCTGTAACAAGGGATAGGACCTATTCAATTAGTAAAGTTTGAGAAACTGAAATAATTGTGTAATTTTAAGAGGATTACACCAAATGTGAAAGAGTGAGCATTGAAGGCTGTGTGCTCCTAGGAAGTGCTGGAAGCCTGAGCAGAGTGGAGCTGCATTAATGCAGCACCATGGGTTATTAAGAGGGAAGCAAGGAGCACCTGTAACTCATTTTGGCCTAGGCAGCATAAATTCATGAGGATTTTCCATGCAGGGTTGGCTGAAACAATTCTTTTATTGAGAAAAGAAGCTGTAATACACAATGACACCAGACAAGATTATACAGTGATATAATGAAGTTTGCAGTGTCAAAGGATGGGATGATTAAATACCATATGCCAGGCCCACAGCCTTCCTACAGCTCCAGCTTACTTTTTCATGCTTTAATGAAAAATAAGTTCCTTAGAAAAATAAAAGGCAGGGAAACTGAGCTGTAATTCTCATATTGATATTGGAGGAAGGTGATAAATACACATCTATTCCAGCCTGCACTTTCCACTCCTCTTCCTTCTAAGAATCACAACTTAAATCATCACCTCTCATGCTACTGACTTCTGTGCTCCTGCACCAGTTTATTCTGTCCTTGCCCTCTGATATCCTCACACAGATCCTTCCTTCATTGCCTTAGGATCTTTCTCAATGCTACTCTACTCATTAGGACTTTTCTTCCATGTGTCTTGATCTCATTGTGTTGTGTGCAGGTTAATAGCTGGATACTGTTGTGACAGTATCTTCTCTATCTCCTGCCCTCCTGATTTCAAGGGTTGCTCCTCTGATCATTATTTTATTTGCTCAGAAGGTCTTTGTAATTCTGAGGTCCCATCCTTGGTGTCAAATGGATTTAACTAGACTCATGTGTTTTATGGCTGTCCCTAGGTCAACATTCCTCCCTTGATTTGCTCAACAGTCTCCTAAATTACAAACTCTTTTCAAATCTTGTCATTGGCTACTACCAAAGACTTGTTTCCTCTGCTCAAGTTCCAGTTCTTGTGCCACCAGGTGCCTTGAAAATCTGTTTGCCTCTGGCAAAATATAAATTCACTCCTTTAATTTTTACACTTATTTTTCTGTGGCAATTCTCAGAAATGAGAATATTGCACATAATTATGGGCACAGTTAGAGAAAGCCAATCCTCTTGCTCCTGTGGACAGTCAAGAAGAGCAAGTTGTGTCTGTACAGAGCAACTTCTCCAGGTTAGAAACAGAGCAACTTTCATGGGACCCTTTTTTTAAGGATATATGGACAGAGCTCTGAAATGAATGAATGCAGGATTTTCTAACTCAGTTTCTTTGATACAGATTCACAGATTTCAGAGGCAGAATAAACCCATACAAACTGTACAGGAGAAAATATTGTCCATTATTACCAAATAGGTGAGGGGCACTTGAATGCAATTAAAATGCCAGACCTGGTCTGTGGTGTTGAAGACATCAACACAAATAAATGTCTTCATTATATTGTGAAATACAGAGCAAATTACTTTTTCTAAAGCTATTGTTCCCTCAAATGCCTTTCATGTCCAGCTGCAACACCTTAAATATATAGTACCACATTTTGGCTGAATTACAAGATGAAAGGTCTCTGTGTCTTTCACCTTTGTGGCCTTGACTGTTAGAAATGCTCTTAAATTTTTTTAGTTCTCTTTCTAAAAGAAAGAGTTAATCAGGAAGGATGCTTCAACGAATTTGTTTTTATTTTAAAAATAAAAATAACTTTAGGCTTTAAAGCTATTAGTTGTGGTAAAATTATGCAAGATGGCAGTGAAACTCTGGAACTGGGATTATCTGCTGAGTGGAAGAATCCTTCCAAAAGGGCTGACGCAGAAGTTTTCAACTCTCAAGCTGAGTACAGTAGAACGTTACCAGAAAATAGCATGTGTAGCATCTCATTCAAAGCTGTGAGCAACCTAGTTGCATTGCAGCAGTTTGCAGGAATGTAGAACAAATCTTGAAGAAAAAAGTAATAGAATGTAATATAATAAAATATGTGGGTTCCTTCCATGGTTTCCCCATAGAAGAATGTATTTGATTAATCCTAGCTGAGATAGTGGCGAGCTGGGACCTTGGGTTACAGGGAAGTCCAGAGGATACAGGATGATGGATAACTCAGGACAACACACTCACAACTGCACCATTCCTGAAGCCCTGTTACCTTTGACTTGAGCCGTGTTGGAATGAGCTGCCCCTCCTTGCTGGAGCAGCGGGGACCTGGACGTGGGTGACTGCAGAGGCTGAGCACAAGAGCAGATGGGGCTTGTTATCCATCCCCCGTGTGCAGGTGAATATGAACTCACTATAAATGCACTTAGTACAGATATAAGGCAGACTCCATTCTGCTGAAGCACAATATATATTATGCAACAATTGCTGGATCAGCTTTTGTGCAAGGGGTCTAAATCTCTTTCTGAATTCTCTCTGGTTCATGACTGAACTGCAAATCTCTTCTGGAGTGACTTACCTTTTTTCATTTCTTTTACGAGTGTGAGAAATGTCATGTGTTCTCATTTGGTACTTGCTATGGAAACTTTGCTTTAAAGGGCTACTTTACATTTAGAAATCTATATATTTTTGTGAAATACAAGTAGCTGTCCGAGAATCACAGAGATGGCCAGGAAAAGGGCTTTGTTTATACTTAAGGGTTTCAATTCCTTTGTACCTTCAGTTCTCTTTGCTGAAACACAACATGAATTCTCATTTCAGTTGTGGGAATTGTGTTGGTAGATGGAACTTCCCTCCCTGATCCCCCTCCGTAGTATTTATTGCCTTGATGAGTCATTGCTGGATGTAATAATTGGTTTAAATTGCCAAAGCACAACATAGTGGCTTTGGCAATGTGTCACTGTAATAGTTACTTACCCAAACTCTTCAGGATTGTCAGCAGGATTGTCGAGCCTAAAGGCTTGATGGAACAAGGAAACAAAGATTTCCAGCTACTTATGCCTCCTGTTTTGTTGCCTAATTATCATTCATTTAGCCTGCCATAAAAGTAATTCTTTACCTGCTTTCTGATTGCTTTATGACTGCTTTTACAGCCTTGGGGGGAATAGATTGAAATATATGTTCTCCATGCACTATATCCTTAAAATAACTGATCCAGTCAACAATCTGTGTTTTATTACCCAAATGATCTAACATCCCCCAAATTATAAATAGAAAATGGTTAAGTTAGAGAGTTCAGCTATGTTTGCTGAAGTCTACAAAATACCATTGCAACCTTCATTTTGACAGATTCCCCTGCAGTTTGAGACATCTAGCCTTCTGAATACAACTGGGAATTAAGGGCTTATTCATAGCTGGTTTACATACAAATGCATAAATATGTCATCATCATCATCATCATCATCATCATCATCATCATGGCTGGGCTTTGCGAACGAAGATTTGAGAAGGGCTCTCCCCACGTTTGCTACAAGCGCTGGTGGCTAAAAAGGCCAATGCGCGATAGGCAAGTCCGGTCACAGAAGGCACAGTGGAAAGTCTCCACAGGCTGTATTGGCGAGGCACGGTTCTTTCTGTGCTGTCTTTTTTCTTCCAGACTGATCCTGCGTGTGCTCCCAAAGGAAGCAGCAGTGTTATGGATGGTGTGCCTCCATGCCTCCCGACTGGAGGCCAGAGCGGGCCATTGATGGTGGTCAATATGGCCAAGGCTGAGGTGTTGTTTGAGGGAGTCCTTGTATCTCCTCTTCGGGGCTCCTCTCTTGCGGCAGCCGCTGGCAAGCTCAGCATAGAGCACAATCTTAGGGAGGCGGTGATCCTCCATCCTGGAGACGTGCCCTGCCCAGCGCAGCTGCGTTCTCAGCAGCATGGCCTCAATGCTGGTGACCTCTGCCTGCTCCAGAACAGACACATTAGTCACGTAGTCTGTCCAGTGGATGTTTAGTATTGTCCGGAGGCAGCGCTGATGGAAGCGCTCGAGGAGTCGCAGGTGGTGACGATAGATAACCCAGGATTCAGAGCCATAAAGAAGAGTGGACAGTACAATGGCTTTGTAGACCTTGATCTTTGTACTTTTCTTCAGGTGTTTATTGCGCCAGACTCTTCTATGGAGTTTTCCAAAAGCTCTGTATGCCTTTGCTAACCTGTTATCTATCTCTTTGTCAATTTTACCATCTGAGGAAATGATGCTTCCCAGATAGGTGAACTGCTGGACTGACTTAAGCTCTGATTTGCCTATGGTGATGTGGGGATGGTGAAAGACTTCCTGAGGTGCAGGTTGATAGAGGACTTCTGTCTTCTTCAAGCTGACTTCCAGCCCAAAAAGCTCAGCAGCCTCTGCAAAGCAGGATGTTAAGCGCTGCAGAGCTGCTTCTGTGTGAGCAACGAGGGCGGCATCGTCAGCAAAGAGCAGCTCACGGACAAGGTGATTGAGGGTCTTGGTGTGGGCCTTCAGTCGCCTAAGGTTGAATAGGCTTCCATCAGTACGGTATCGGATGTAGATGCCACTGTCTTCATCGAGGTCTGCCATGGCCCTTTGGAGCATCATACTGAAGAAAATTGTGAATAAGGTTGGTGCGAGAACACAGCCTTGTTTCACACCATTGGTTATTGGAAAGGGCTCAGAGAGTGCATTGCCAGCCCTGACTTGGCCACGCTGGTCCTCATGTAGCAGGATGATCATTTTGAGGAACTTGGGAGGACATCCCAATCGTTCCAAAATCTGCCAGAGGCCTTTTCTGCTCACTGTGTCGAAAGCTTTGGTGAGGTCAACAAAGGTCACATAGAAACCTTTGTTCTGTTCCCTACACTTCTCTTGCAGTTGCCTGAGAACAAATACCATGTCTGTGTTACTCCTGTTGGCTCTGAAGCCACATTGGCTTTCAGGTAGAAGTTCCTCTGCGATAGCGGGTACTAATCTGTTCAAAAGTATTCTTCTATGTACATGAAATAAAAACAACTCCAAAATGTTAATAGCTAAAATGAATTTGTCATACTTTTGGACTGATTTTTTTTTTTCCTTACTGAGCTCACAAGTAATGCAACAGTTCTGTTGTTCTAGCAGACAGATTTTGGATGTCTGTGACTGATGCCATGGGTTGCTCTTTGCTGTGTCTCCAGCCTGCACTGAGCCCAGAACACTGATTTTTGGTGCATCTGGTACTCAAAGATGTGCTGCAATTTATAAAACTCCATTAATGCAATAAAAGCTTGAGAAGTGAGGGACTTGTTTCATGTGCAACTTAATATAAAATGTTTTTTTTAGCTTTATTGTGTAATAGTTAAAGACAACTCAAGCCTTAATTTTAAAGACAGCTCAAGCCTTAGCATTAGTATTTCAGAGAAAGTCTAGGATAAGATCTTGATTTTACAAAGTTACAAAGAAGAAGCAGAAAACCAAAAATGTATGCATGTATTGTATCTGGCAAGCCCTGGTGCTGTGTAGGATTTCTTGGAGTCATACCCCCATTACAGAATTGAGATTATTCATCTTTATTGCCAAGGCTTTCCAGAATCAGCCTCTAAAGATAACCTGGGCTCTGACTGTACAGCCCGGACATGCCAGGCAGGTTGGCTTTAGGAGCTCTCCCTCTGTCCCTTCTCTGTCTTTTACCTCTTTCCTATCTCAAAGTCTGTCATCCCACCAAGTGTAACTAAATAAATAGATCTCCTTGAGCATATTGTACCTCTTTAATGCCACATTTTCCCTTGTTTGTCTTATCTTGTTCCTTCCTTCTTCCCATTTAATGTAAGTAAATTCCCCTCAGTGTGGCACTAAGAGCTATTCCTTGAAAAATAAACATTTGGGCCTTACCTGGGAATGCAAGAAAGGCATTTTAATGTTTGGAGACTTATGGTGCTCCATAGAATGTCTTTTATAAAGTATTCTGAATCCTGATGTGCTCTTAGACCCATATTGTGGATTGTTTTCGTTTCCTTAGAGATCGCAAAGAATTTATTGATAACATTGATGTTGGCCTTCACATTAAAAGCATGTTTTCCCAAATCAGTCTCTACTCCTGGTACTATTCCACTCTTCCCATCAATTCCTAATTAGTCATGACAAATTTAATAAGCAATCCTAAGCATGTATTGAACAGTGTATAGTTTATAACAAGGTATGACAATGCTGCTGCTTTAGAACATGGTAGAAACAAACATGTTCTCCTGCTTTTCTGAATCTGGGTTGATCTTGAATCGAGTTTCTGTTTTTAAAAGTGACTGGTGGGCTAGGCAAGAGTTTGCAGTGTCTTTGCTTATTCTGCTTGCATAGATGAAATTATTTTAAGACTCTGTAGAGCACAGCCTTACAAACACAAGGTAGTCTGAAGCATCTTTTAGCTCTTTATATAGCTGCTGACACTATTATTTCTTGACATCTTCCTGTTCTAGTGGCATTTTGCCATCTGTTTCTAAGATGACATTATAATGCAAAGTAAAAATTTTAGTATATTCTTCTACAGTCTTTGCTTCCCTTGCTGTGCCATTCTAATTCTGTACAGTCCCTGTTGATGTGTTCCTATTTATCTTGTCTGATAGCTGTTTTATTTTCCTATTATGTTCTCCTATTCAGCTTGCATAGAAGGCATCAAGATGCCTTCTCAATTTAAATACTTGCCTTTTCTTCATTAATAGCAATGTCTCGTCTGCCACCCAGACCTACCCTTTTCCTTTTGCATTTCAGTTCTATAATTTGGTGAAGGCTGCAAACTCAGGAGATCTATTTACAACCTACTTTGTATAATTTTCACTAGGATTGATTGCATATACAGAAAAGAATGTGTGCAGGCTTTCTTCTGTAAAAATAATTGGTTCAGAAAGTTAAATGCGTTTGGTAATGAACCCACCAAATTAACCATGCTGGTCCATGCTACAGGCTCTGACTGATTGGAGTCTGAGTTTGCATTCTGGCATATAAAGCTGAATTTCAGCTTTTAATTTCATAGTTTGAGCAGTTCTGTATCTTTTGACAGTACATCCTGGCATTTAGGAAAAGGATTTGTAATTTTAACAAATGGGATACAAAGGAGTATTTCCATTACAAATGTATGCAATTCATGGCTAGCCCTCATGCTGACTCCTGTTTTGAATGAAAGAATCCACGATTTGTTAATTTTAAATCTGGTTCTACTATGTACAAAATAAAAAATAAAAAAACCCAAAACCAAGCAAACAAACAATAATTTTAACAACACATGATTTGGTTTTTCCACAAAGGCACATTTTTCTTGGTATAAGGAATGTGTGTTGTTTCAGTTCCACACCAACTCTGTGACTGAATATTTTAAAATTTCAAGAGTTTTAATCTTGTTTTTCTTCTGTAACAGACTCACAGAGATATGTTAACTTCAATCTTGCTTAGATTGTCCATGTACAGTTATATTGTTTTTAATCAGATGTTACATTTATCAAAATTTGCTGGAGCAGACAAGCAATTGCAAGCTTTTCCTGGGATAGGATGATGTCTTGGTAGAGAACACAGGCTGTGGTGGCACAGAGCTCACAGACAGGGGAGATCAGAGCTCTCTCCTGAGCTAAATGCCATCTTCTCAAACCTGAAGGCAGCAAAAAGTGAGAGGAAACGGAGCCAGCTGGGAAAATTATCCTCACCATGTATGACATCTGGCTTGGCATTTTGTGGTCTCTGTGTTATTCAGTGCTTTGCTGGATTATGCATAGGTTCATTAGTAAAATTAGGTTCTGTTCACATTACAGTGGGTAATCAATTATATTGGATATGAAATGTCTTCTCATAAATCTGAATTACACTTTTTTTGGAGCGTGGTCCGGTGTTTGGGCTGGTACAGCCTGGCAGAACTTTGGGGGAGCTCACACAGGCTGGACCTCTGCACATTTCAGCCCCTTCTTCCCTCTGGGGCCGGGCCAGCTGTTTTACCAGGTGCAAATAAACTGTGGCAGGGCAGCCTTGAGCTCCTGAGGGCTGGGGAACTGAACCCCAGTGAGGGCAGGGCTCAGCAGGGCCCCAGCTGGGGCCCTGGCAGGAGCCCCCATGCTATTGCTAGTTCCAGTTGGTGTGTTGGTTGGTTGCCACCTCACCCTGAAGCAGTGGCTCATACCTGTGTATATCCGGCTAAATGTAATGACAGGCAGCTGGGAATCAAACATTCTAGCACATAAATTGGACTGAGTGTACTTAAATTGTATGTTTGTTCCTTCTGTGTTTTCTGAATTGAAATGTGTACTTTTGAATTCCTCATGCCATAAGACAAGGGCTGCAATCAAACTAATTTATCACAATATAAGTTTTTACCAAAGGTTTTATAATTTAGCAACCTTGTTGATACTCTGAGCAGAGAAGCTTAGAACAGATTTATCAGAAGTATTTGTCTCTAGATTCTCACTGAATTCCTGCTTTTCCCCAAAGAAGTTTGGGACTTTTGTCACTGGTAGTTATCTGTGGGTTTCAATGTTCTATTTATTTTTTCTTTACTTGCTCATAACCACTTTTAATTTCCTGTAGCTAATAAATGCTTCTCCTGAAAACACCATTTTTAATTTAAAATCCAGAATTAACTTAACTATCATGATATATATAGAAACGGTACTACTGTTGTAAATATTTTAAACCCTTTGTGCATTTTCTGCTCCAGTCTTTGTGCTTGCATTGCATCTGAAAGAGTGTAATTACTGCAGTGCAGTTCTGAGGAAACAATGCTCAGGATAATTTGGTCTCAGTACTACACACATTTTTAAATCCTCTCCACAAGCACTGGTTCTGATGACCACCAGTTTATGACAATGTAGTTAATAACCAGCTTCAGGTTATTTTTGCCTTGGCCTTCAAGCTTCAAGTGCCTGAAGTCTCTGAGGTCTTTCATTGCCATCTGAGAAACACATTTTACTATGTTACAGTGGTTCTGTCTCCTGCTGATCCTGGAGTTCTGAGTCAAGTCTTTTTCTTTTCTGGGATTGATGACTGCAATTCTCCCTTTCCTTGCTTTCCCACTTCTATTGGAAATAGACTCAGACTGGTGTGGGGATGTGCTACAAAAGTGGGTCCCAAAGTTGAGTCTGGCAGCACGCTGCTGCTGCTGCTGTGTCTGCAGTGCCACAGTGGCTTTGAGCTAAATTCCCTACTGATCTCCAGGTTTTGTTGCATATCTGATTAGACTGGGAAGGACTAGGAAATAAAGGTCATAAGAATTAGTTTCTTCTAATGAATGTTTACCCATTTGACATTAATTACCTGGTATTAAAAATCTGGCATATTTGTTTGCAACACACCTCATTATTATTTGTCCAGTTCTGGGCTTTTCACTTCAAGAGAGACACTGAGGGGCTGGAGCATGTCCAGGGAAGGGAACGGAGCTGGGAAGGGGCTGGAGCAGCAGGAGGGGCTGAGGGAGCTGGGGGGGCTCAGCCTGGAGAAAAGGAGGCTCAGGGGGGACCTTCTGGCTCTGCAACTCCCTGATGGATCCGGGTGAGGGTCGGGCTCTGCTCCCAGGGAACAGAGACAGGAGGAGAGGGAATGGCCTCAGGCTGGGCCAGGGGAGGGACAGGTGGGACAGCAGGAGGAATTTCTCCCTGGAAAGGGTGGCCAGGCCTTGGAAGGGGCTGCCCAGGGAGGTTTGGAGCGCCCAGCCCTGGAGGTGCCCAAGGCAGGACTGGCCGTGGCACTCAGAGCTCTGGGCTGGGGGACAGGGTGGGCATCGGGCACAGGGTGGGCTCCTGGGCTGGGAGGGCTTTTCCAATATTAATCATTCTGTGATTCTATATCTCACTGCTTAGTTTTAGCTATCCACAGTGTATTTTGAGGGACAAAAGTAAAATTTTGCTATAGTTGAAAAATCTTCACAATGGGTATTTTTTCCTGTTGGGTAGAATCCACCTCATCCATTCCTTAGAATTATCCTGTCAATCCTTTATTTTTTCTCAGATCTTCAAAGAGGCTTTGACTTTAGAAGGCAGATTTCAATCTGTCTTTTGGATAACACTTGAGCAGGAAGCACAGCTGACCTCCATGTCAAATGGTATTAGTAAGAATGAATTCATAAAAACAGCCTCACATAATTTATGTTCTTAAAAGAACCAGATTCTTTCTGTGGAAGTCTATAGGTATGACTTCACTGTTGGTCCATCATTGAAAGTACAATTAATATGCCATTTAAGTATTGCTGATATCATATGTTGTCACCAAATCATCAGCTCAGATCATCACTATTTGTTTCTGTTTTGCAGGTAAAGTACAAAATAACACTTCCATTTTCTTCCTTTATTTTCCTATAAGTAAACACTGTATGATGATTACTTGGACTTCTTTTTTGTTTCATCTTCACTCAGGTGTTCTTTGTCAGATGCTGTCAAGCCAAACCAGGTATGAATACAAAGGGACAAATATTTTGTGGAAATGATTAAGGCTGGAAAACACTAGTAATGAGATATTGAACATTTCTGCTCTAAAGTGCTGGTTTGAATCCAGACCAGGGTGGCAACAATCTAAAGTCCTTGAAAGTAAATATAAAGTAGCAGTAAGTATGCTAGAGTACGTTAAAGTATTTATCTTATAAGAACTGCCCTTTAATAAATAAAATAAAGCACAATAGCCCTACAATACTGGAGTTACAAGATTAGAAACAAATCTTACCTTGAGGACTTAATCCCTTTCATTTAAAATAAATATTTCAAGGTTTCTAAGTCTCTTCTGTGAATCTTATTTACATTTTTATTAAATGAACTATATTTACATAGCTGTTTCCATAATGTTTCTGCTTATGCCTTCTTAAAAGATGACAGTATATAGGTCACTAGAACCTTGAATTTTTGAGATTACTTTTTAATGTGATGGCCACAGGCATGAAAAACCTTGGCAAGTTATTTTTTGCGTCACATGATGTGTTATTTTGAAAGGCAGCCTGGTCCTACAGCCTTCATTTGGAGACAGTCTGGGGAGAGGCAGAAGGATTTTCCTCTAGAAAGAAAATATGGACCATTTTGGGGTGTGGAAAACTAATCCTAATCCTGCCTTGGAAGTGGAACCACTGGGGCATCGTGGGGAATGTGTCCCCTTCCCTCATCAGCCACTGCTCCTCCTGCTTTGCAGCGGGGAGGAAAGACATCCCTGGCACTGCCATTGGAGTGAGAGGGATGCGTGTGACCTGGGCATCCGCAGCCGGGAGGGAATTCTGGGGTTCCAAACCTTGTAGTGACTATGGCTTGTACTTCTGCAAAACACTCAACTCCTGCACCAGGACCTGGGGTCCTCTTGCTGAACTGTTTGCTGGCAGGAAGTATCTGGGGCTGGTTTCAAGGTCTTTCAGACAGGAATTAGCGGGAACTAGTCCTTGTTCATCTCTGCACAGTAACCCAGGGGTTTGGTTATCACTTCAGAAATGAAGGGGGGAGGGAAGAAAAGAGGAGTGTTTATGCTACGTTAAATATTTTCATTATGCATCAGATGTTAAGGAATTTTTAGTAGGCCTGAAGCATCTCTGGCATGACTGGTTGGAAAACAAACAAACACAAAACTCTGTAGTGCATGGCAAGAATGGTGATTTGTTTTCATACTTTTAACTATATTTTGAATTGTATATGAGATGCAACATAAATTTATCAGAGCTTTGGCTCTGAGTGATGCTCACAGAAAAACTGAGATTGAGGTAGCAAGGGACTTCTAAAGGAAGTGTATTAATTCTATTCTCATTTAAGCCTTAAAGCATCTTCTCTTACCTAATTGAATGGTGTGAGCAGGCAATGTCAGGGTTGAGCAATATCACACAGTATGCTGAGTTGGAAGGGACCCACCCCAAGAACGTGTATGTGGACTCAAGGATTTTTGTTTTTCTTAACCTATTATGTTTGCTCAGAGGAATCTTAGTGGGATTTGGGGTGGATTTTTCAGTCAGCTGGGTACCTGTCCAGCCTGGGGAAACATGCAGATTCCCCAGTGCAAGCTGACATGCAGAGGAGCTGTGGATGCCAAAAGGAGACGCTGCTTCTGAGACACAACCTAAAGTTTGTGCAGTGCTGAACCATCTTCCATTTATTTGGCTGGTAATCTGGAAAGTGCCAGTAAACTAAGTGGATTAAATTTTGCTTTATTATTACCTGATTTACCTGTCAAACTCAAGACTCTCCAAATGCGTGGTCTGTATTTATCAGGCTGTCATAGGCTCTTGATGAATAGCTGCAAGGTAAATCCAGACAAGTCTATACACTTCAATTGCTACCTTAATTCTGCAGCATTCAGTTCTTACTCATCAAAGCTTCTTTCAGACGTGGTGTTCCAACATTGCAGGATCAACCCAAACAGCACATTTATGTCTTTGTTGTTGTGGCATTGAAACTCTGGCAAAGCAATTTGATTGCAATGTTTGTTTAGTCAAGTCATTCCTTTTCTATACAGACGTGGAAGGGGAAGAGAAAACCTAGGAGGAGGCTTGGCTACATCAGCACAGAATCACAGAGTATCCTGAGTTGGAAGGGACCCACAAGGATCATGTGTGAGCTTGGTATAAGCCAGTTATTGCTATGAGGGACTTGGGCAAGGCTGGGCACTGATGCAGACTGGACTTAATGAGGGTGTGTGCTGCTTTAAAGGGAAACCAGCAGGAGAAGTGAACCCAACTCAGAAAGAGATTACAAGTCAGAATTACAATTTAATAAAAAGATCACAATAAATACAAGGATACAGAGAAAAAAAATCTGTTTGACCCACAAAAACAGAAGTACAACCCATCCCCCCTGGGGCATGAACAGAATGGCGTTCATTGGCGCCCGTGCTGAGCACCACATGGGCCCACAGAGTGCAAAGTAAAGGGAAAGAAGAAACTTGTTGGTGAGGATGATGGTCACAGTCTGGTTGAGAGTGGCAGTCACAGTCTTGTCGAGATTCTGCTCCTTCTCTGGATCTCACAAGTGAGTGAGCCAGTCCCAAAACCCCAAGATTTAATATGCTCAAGTTCAGGTGGGAATGCTCAGCACCTCACCCAGGGCAGGGAGTTCCACAATGGGGGATTTACTCTGTGACTCCTGGGATATTTTGGGAATCTCTGATGGCCCCTGAGCAGAGATGACCCCTCAGGTGGGTGTGAAAGTGCTGATGCCTCCCCAGAGGGGCGTTATTGTGGCTGAGTCACTGCTGTGCAGACAGAAACACTTCCCTGTCTCACAGGGCTCTTTAACACCCACCCTGTACCCCGAGGGCTCAGGGGTGCCCTGGGCAGCTGCTGCAAAGGATCCACTATTAACAGTTCTTCAGAAATGACACAGAGGGTGTAGAATACACAGCTTTGGTCACAGCCACACAGTGACAAACTGGTCCCAGCCACTGTAACCAGGACAGGATGGAATGAGGGATAATTCTCTTACTATCAGAATTGTTCCCATGTCACAGGTCAACCCAGTTAAATCTTTCTGATCACTGGTTATTATTTTTCAATGCTAAAATCAGTTTCACTTTTAGGAGTTTCACTTTAAAGGCGATAGTGCTGCAGTTCACCTGCTGCCAGACTGGCGCTTCACAGTGGGGTATTGATCCAATAGTGGCTTCTCACAAGTTTCTGAAGCCTTGGAAGCCAATTCTGTCTCAGCCCTACCTAGTAAATTGAGGTAGGAGGAAGACAAATGTTATTGATGTTCAAATACATTGTCTCCTTGAAGCACTCAACAAATGCAAATTATATAAAGAACAATGCTGAATTCTTTCTACTGTCATGAATCTCCAAGCTTCTGTAATAAATGTTGTTGTCACATTATATGGGCTAAATGACTAATGATGGAAGTGTGTTCTTATTCATGCAAGCAGCTGCTGAAAAGTGTGTTGTCCTAAAATATACCTTCCTGTCTGTAGAGCTGACAACCATGAAATGATGGAATCAAGTTGCTGTCCTTCAGTGTTGCTTACAGTGAAAACTGTCACACAGTTTTTGGAGAAGCCTGTCAAAGAGCCGGAGTCCTGATACAGTGTGGGCAACACACACTTAGAAATGGTTTGTGCTGAGGACAGTGTTAAATGCTGCACCTTGGTACGCTTTTACTTTCCATTTCACTTTCCACCCACCTTGATTATTTATCTTTACCTTTTGTCCATTAGAGGGCAATTTAAAAATTAATAATAGGAAAAAAGGAATCTGTAAGCCCAGTAGTCTATTTATTGTCTTGCCTCTGGAACAAGCCCAAGGGTTAGAAAGACTTTCTTTTTCTGTTTTCTTTTTAAACAAAATTGAGGTATGGAAACTTTGGGGCACCTTTGTCAAGCTTGTCATCATGTGCACTTTGACCCCTGAATTTTATCTGTCTCGTTTACATGAAGAGGCTGTAATGACAGAAATGTCTGTCCTTGAGTATTGTATCTCAAGAGAAGTATGTGAATGGTGAAAGTGTAAAACTGAAATCCAGAAATAAAATGACACCTCTTCCTGTGTTGTGATCTTTATTCATGCAGCCCCTTAATTCACCTGTGCAACAAGCACATTTATTTAAGAATTGATCCAGCAAAATATCTCCTGACTGCATCCTGTGCTGATGCACTGCTTTGTCAAATCCATTAAAACTGAGCTTTGTGATGCTATTTAGAAACTGTAGTTTTTGGAAAATATTGACATTGTGCTGAGATCTGCCAAGAGAGATGATGAGGTTGGCTCTGCCCTGGTGAGTCTTCAATCTGGAGCTGACGTAGGTATAATGAGCAAATGCCTAATTGGAGTAGCAGAGGTGGTTTTAGCTGTGTTCAGGATGTCACAGACACAGGATTTAGTGAAGAGAGAAAAAGAAAACAGTGAGAGTTCAATAATTTAATCATGGTTTATGGGAAGTATGTTAAAATGGCAGTTGTACCAATGCTACCAATGCTCACCAGTAAACACCAATTGATAACTCATTGAGGATAAATCTTTTTACAGTTGTAAGTCATCTCTGAGTGTGTCTTTACAGCAAGCAAAGAAGTTACAAAGGGGTGTTTCCTCTTCCACGGGAAAGGTTTGTCAGAACAGAGGAGAGAAGCAGGAATTTTGAAAGCAGCTTTTGCAATCTTTTGCTGTGCTGGGAAGTCCCTTTGTGTAACGTGGTGAGGAGGAACAGGAGTGGGACTGCAAAAAGGGAATCCTGTTAAAATGCAGGTCCCCAGGAGCTCCTGGACACGGAGGTTTCCTCTGGAAGCAGCAGCCCTGGATATGAGGCCCCTGTGTCTGTTCATTTCAAGGAACATCAGTTCTGTGCGTCAGCAGAGTTACCCCCTTGTAAAAGGCGACATGAAGACACTCTGAGCGACTGCACGGCCAATGCACCAAACATTTCACTCAGCACACTCAGAAGGAGAATGTCAGAGCAGTGAGCTCACATTTGTGTTTGTACAGCACCCTGAACAGTGATAGAACTAAAACCTTCATCTGGTTGCTTTCAAGTTGGCCCTGGGCCTATAACAAATAAAAAGCTTGCAATCATTTAATATGTAATTGATTATTAAATCAATATCTGGATATTTATATAGTTTCCAAGTCAGATCCATGAAGCTGTATTTATTTAGCTTCAGAGATGCTAGAAATTAGACTACTCAATTAATTGGATTACTTAACAAATATCGATTAGCATTTTTTAGCAATTAATGTTATAGACATGTAATACAGCACTATCTTTTAAAATTTTAATTAACTGTTTAAACAATGCTTGGAAATTTTAAGTTGCTGAGATTATAATTACATTATTGCCTATGCAGTTTGGAGTTAATTATACTGCATTTCTATAGACTTGATAAACTGCAAAATGTATCCCCTTAACAATCAATCCGTATTAAATTACTTTCAATTACTTTTTATTAAAACCAAATTAGAGTCTCTTTTCAGACACAGTAAAAACAGTGCAAAATCTCAGAACTCAGCCATGATTTCTGCCACACCTGCTCCTTCCCAGATACCTACCTGGTCAGGTGGTGGATTTGTTTTTAAAATAAAAATAAACCTGAAAGATACAAGGTCATTTAGCTCTCTGGTCTTCAAAACCATGATGCCTGGTACTGCTTCCATATAAATCTGTGCAAGTCTTGTTGATCTGGGTGATGGGGATGAGCTCTGAGTCTGGGATCCTTTGGTGTCAGGGGTTATAGGCCCATTAATTGCAGCAACTTTCTACCCTGTAATTATGGTCCTTGCTCTAAAGCCAAGGGAAGTTCTGTGGTTTGTGGTGGTACAGGATGGTGGCTGATGAGAATATCTACTTGTTTACTCAACAGGAGTCAAAATTAATCTTGTAGGCTCAGGGTTTTAAAGAAGCTTTCTTTCAGCTAGTGATTCCCAGATTAGTTAGGGTTTAGATACTTAAAAGCTCTAATATTTGATAATAAAATACATTTAATCTGGTATCAGAAAATATAATACACTGCTTCCTATAGCATCTTTTTGCAATTTATGACCCTCTCTATTTATAATGTAGTCTTTACATCTTTTGAATTCTGCTTTCTGTCTCCCCCTTTATTTTCTGCACACCCTCTTTCCTCTTTAGCATTAGAGTAGATGAACTTCATTAGTTTTTGAGTTTTATAAAGCTCTGCATTGGGTTTAAGAGACTTGTAGCAGCACGATAATGACCCCCAAAAGAAGTCTTATAAATGTAACCTAACCCTGCAAATCCAGTGATGATGAACGCGCCGGAGACCATGGGAAGACAAGAAGCCAGGAAGTGCCATTTTAGAGCATTCAAACCAAGGGTTCCTCATTTTTTTTCCATAAAACTCATTTGCTCAGGGAGCAAAAAAAGTTTTGTTTCATTCAGATACTGACAGAAGGAGTCATGACCCCCAGAAAGCCAGGATTTGGTACAAAATAAGTGCAGACTTAAGCAAAGATATTTTGGTGGGAGGTGGTGGTAACAGCTAGTGTGAAGCATGTGTGATCCAGGGAGGGTGGCAGACTTTACACATTCCAGTCGGGATTAATGAAAGCACCAACTGGAATGGGTAATTGCAGATGGATAGCTGGGGACTCCTAAAGCCATCATCCAAAACGGCTTTTTATGTAGACCACTGTGTCTGACACAAACCTGAATTATAGGAGGACACTTAGCAGGAAGATGCAACTGGCTGAGAAGGTGCCTGTCGCAATTTGGGTTCCTTTAACTGTTTCTACCTGTTTGTTGAACCCTGTGAGGAGCTGATGAGTGTCCCAGGAGCCTGGCACGTGAATAACCAGCTCCTGCTCCCAGATCCTGGTGAGGGACTCAGAACAAAGGATAAGAAAAACTATCAAATGGGGCCAGACTCTGAAGGGTCTGTTCAGGTTTCTGGATGTGCTTTTCTAACTGATGTTTACCCAAGTCCCGAGCAGCCATTGATTACAGGAAAATTTATAGCAAAGGGATTTTCAGTGCTAGTCACGTACCCAAGATGGAAAGAGGTACGTGGTGGGGATTTATTTTGGATGCAGAGCTATCAGGCAGGGACCTGCCTGGATTGGAAATCAATTGGGTTTCATGCCAGCCTCCCTTAAACTCCCCCTCATGCCCCCAAGCAACTCTCTGCATCCTTTGACTCTAAAGTGCCTTTGAAAATACAAGCATAGCCAATTAGTTTGAGGGCCGAGCCATCGGGGTGTAAGTGACATGTCTGCCTGTCTGTGCCCTGCTTCAGAGGGAGAACAAGCCCTACAAAGGGTGGGATTTTGTCTGGACAATTGGTGGAACTGGGGCAGTTGTTTTGGTGACTGTTACATTGCTCTGATTGGGTTGTAAACGCAGAGCTTTGGTTAATACCTTGAGGCGATAGCTATTCTTTATTTACATTGTTTTGGAAGTGTAGAAAAATAACTATTTCCTTGTGTGTTTGTTTATACTGAAGTACATCTGTCCAGAGGCTTCCTAGTTGTGTCAGGATTTCATTGCCTTCAGCACTGACCAAAAGGGATGCTGCTGTTTTCAGGCAGTTTATAGAGTAAGGAACTCTCATTCCATTCCTCTTTTTGTATTTGACTTGCTGGTTAGCACACCAATGGACAAATAATAATCTCTCTTTTACCTGAGTTTTGTGACAATTACCTGCTTCACAAGTATGTGAAATTTAATTTGTTACTATTTCTGTGTTGTTTTTTCTTGCAGTCACAAAGTGAATAGTTTTATTGCTGCACTAAAACATTTCAAGGTGGAATTATTTGTATTTGAAGGACTCTAACCTTCTGCACATGACAGAGACTACACATATTTAAAAATTCAAATCTGGTGACTGTGCAAAGATAACTTTAGTTGACACATTGTTTTCAAGAAGTATTAATAATGACAATATTACACTGTGTGAGAAAGTAACCTAAAATGTCCCTATGGACACATTTCACTTCAGTCATTAAGAAGAAAATGACTGTACTCTTTATTTAGAATAATGAGAGCTGATACCAGTTGTCATTAGAGTATGCTACAATAAAATGTTAATAAGAAGCAGCTTGAGAATACCACACGAATGCAATGCTTATTTTAATCAAATTTTTGGAATTGATTGCCTGTGGCAAAAGCAGCAAAATCTTTAATATGATATAATGATTTTTATACTGTCTCTGGGGAGAGATGTCTGTTCTGTCGACTTCTTAACCTCTTTTTGTATGCAAACCACAATGTCTATTTTGTCATGATAATTTGAAGATTGTGTTCTGAACAGATATAATCAGACAAAAAGTTTCCTGATATATACAATCTAAGATATTTTTTGAGCTGAAATGCTTGAGTAAGTGTATGGTACTTTCTAAAATGTGACTGTAGTGATTAGCACCAACCTTAAACCTAAGATCCAGTGAAAAAGTATTTTCAGGTGTCACAAAACTATCCATATGTATTCTGTGTTTCCATGCAGTGGTATCCAACATATACCAAGTTATTTTCTTCTAATTAGAATATAAAACACAAATACCACCCAGAAACAAATAAATTGGGAAAGTTAGTTTTAGGAGATGCCCACAAGTTTCCCCTTTTGCCTTCAATTCCAACTCATTCATCATTGCAGGCTGTTCATCAGTTTATTACTGTGCAGAAGTAAAATGCTCTGTAGCTCCTGGTTTTGATCTCACCTCAGTGTGTGTTTGGGTGCAAAGATACAGATTCCTCTCCTTTACCATTTGTGCTTGCGAGGAAATCTGGGTGTGAAATGAATTTTGTCTTTTCACCAGCAGGAACACAAAGCAGAATGGAAAGGAAGATAAAACTCATTTCAATATGTACAGAGAGAGCATTTCTTATTTCTGCTGATGGCTGCCACATCTTTTCAGTGGGAACAGCTGGTCTCTAAATGGCTTCCTCAGCTAAAACAATGTCTATCTCGCTTTAAAATTTCAGCAGGAAGCTGCTGCTTCATCATTTAGTCGTGTCACATATTTATAGTGTTGTCTTTGTGTGTAGTGTTTGAGAAACAAAAATGAAAGAAAATTGATGCCGGGTATATCTTGGCACGAGTGAACAGAAAGTTATGGTTCATCATAAAACCTATTGCAAAGGGGAGGAACCAAACTCTCAGTGCTGTGGTAAAACTTTTAGAAATAGAGCAATTAAAAAGTGTCATAGGAAATATGGCCTCTGTTCAGCAATACATTTCTGATCATCTCTAAGTGGAAACATGTCAGCAGTGCTGCTGCAGTCCTGGAGTTCCTTTCCTAGCTGAGCAGCCGCTGAAGTGCATGCAGCCTGATGTAGCCTAGGTGGGGTTGTGTGCTCCTCATAAATCCTCATTTAGCTGGCAAATTGTTTTTTCTTGCAAATTTCAATATGAAAATCAAATGTGGAAAATGGAAACAAATTGAGTCCCAGGAAAAGGATTAAAGAGTGTATACAGGATGAAGAATAAATCCAACAGTGTCAGTAGTTACTGACCATATGAATTCAGCTGCGCTTCTTTAGTCTTCATTTTTCTTTGCTGTTGTGCCTATAAAAGATAAACCAATAATACTTTTTAATAAGAGCCAGATCTGCACTTTTGAAATGGAAAACAATGAAATAAATCTATTAATTCAAGCTGTGAAAAGCTACAGTTTACAAAAAGGGTGTATAGTTTTCTCCATCAAAGCTTCATGTTCTTTTTTACCATTACATTAGTTATACATCTCACACATTGTTTGGGAACACTAAGTTCAAAAAGCTCTTAATGTCAATGAATATTTAGAGACAGGGTTGGAGAAATACTGTTCTCCATCCCTTGTGTTGCTGTGCCACCCCTGAGACTGTTCGTTATGGATTGGTTACGGAGCGGCATTATTGCACCCAGAAGGGACTCCATTCAATAATTGTGCATGCAAATATAGAAGAACAACAAAATTCCTGGAACAACCACTCTAAGAGGGGACAGACCACCCAGCCTGGTGACATCCATGTCTCCTACCTTAATGTAAGTAAGCAAGCATTGGAGGAACGACCCCTGTAGAAATATAATACTAAACAAACAAACAAAACACCAGCCCAATACAACATCAACGACCTTCTCAAGGTTTTGTGAGGATGACAAGAATTAAGTTCAGGCCTATTTCCCTCTCTAACACAAATAATGAGTCTTCCTCACAAGACAAAGCAATTTCCTGACACCCAAGCCAGGCAGGAATTCACCTCAGGGATCCTTCCAGGCTTTAGGAATATTGTGTTGTGCAAAACCTTGGTACTGTCACTTGAGCCTGTTGGAGCAGAAGCAGAAGCAGCCCCTGTGTTGCAGTGTGTGGTACAATCTCCTGGAGCAGGAGGGGCAGCCCGTGCAGTCCTGGCTCAGTTCCCCTGTCCACACACGCTGAGCTTGGGAGCTCCATTTTCACTTTCCCACTGATCCTGACCTTTCTATGGTGTGATTTCTTCTGTCTAGAATGGCTTAAAAGAGTAGTTATATTTCATGGTCCAAGAGATTTAAATGTCCTTGGTATCCTGGGGAAAACTCCTCAGAAGTAATCTTAAGTTTTGGGTTGTGCTTAAATGCATTTATTTATTTATTTATTTAGATCCAAGTCCTTGTGGGAACAAAGTGTGAATGTCGAGAGTTAAGCAGTGGTGGTCAGGCCTATTCCCAACTTCTCCTCCATTCCTAAAAGGGAGGTGCTTTAACAAGATAAAAGCTGCAGTGCCTTCCTGGGTGAGCAGTGTGAAAACAAAGCTTTTCTTGGTCTCCAGTTTCCCTGCACCACTGGAGCTCATCATCATGGCTGGGCTTC
>VXBX01005322.1:0-17402 GCA_013400415.1 Scytalopus superciliaris
TGGTGCCTTATCCTGAACACTCAAATGTAAACTTCACCAAGCAATAAATAAAAATGGACTATGCTCCTAAAAAAAGATCCTTTCTACTGGGAGCAACTGCCCCTGACATCCACTGTCTTTGTAGCATAGTTCTGTATATTCCTTGTACTACTGGACATGATATTTGTGGCCCTGCTGAAAATTCCTGTAAAAATTTTACATGGCCAAGTAATACAACTGAAACAAATAAATAGATTAGTTGAAGGACTCTGTTTTCCAGAGAATGCTTTGACTTTTCATTTAAAATGTAATATAATTAAAATCAAATAAATTAACTTTAGTTAACCAAAAAAGCTTCCTGAGAAATCGAGGTGAACTTTAAATGTCATACATAAATCTGTCCCTGAAGTGTACCTGTGAACATGCTTTTGGAAGACAGGGCACAGCTAAAGGTGCCTGTATGATTAAATGCCATTATTTATGATGTCTAGAAAAATTAAGAGGATAGTAAATAAGGAATAAAAAGACTGGAACCCATGATGACACAGAAGATGCATTCTAAACTCATGCTCACTGTGCACTACTCTATGAATAAAGACATATTTACAGTGAGGATGGCATGGATGGATACTATTCTTCTGCACACTGTTTAGTTTTCCTACAAAAGAGGAACGAGACCAATTTATTCTTCTCTTGTCACTGATGTACTTTTCCCATGCAAGAAGCACTGTAAAATTACACAACACTGCTTGTTAGTGCACAAACCAAACAAAGTAAGTGGCACATTTCTCAACCTGTGGGGTCCATCCACCCAGCACGTACAGCTTGTTCTTCACCGTCACCACCACATGGCAGGCTAATGGTATTGGAAGAGGTGCTGTGCCTCTCCAGGTGCCTTGCTCCATGGAATACTTCTCCACACAGTTTGTGACCAGATACTGATTTTTCACTTTCATTTGCCCTCCTATTACATAGAGATCATTATGGATAGTGCCCAAGGCGTAGAGCTCGCGGAGCTGAGTGGTGCACAGGCTGTGCCAAAACTGGTTTCCTCGCTGGTGGTATCTGTAGGAAAATCCAGTTGTAAATGCACTGGGTCACTGAAGTCCCATCAGCTTATTTGGAAATGTTACCCCCTTAATCATCAATGCTTACTCAGACAATGGTAAAATGATAAAAGGAACTTTCTTTTTCACAGAGAAGTTATAAAATTGAACCTGATTTAGCAAGATCAAGCATTTTTAGTATGAGGAATCCTAGGCGCCCTTTCAAAGATATTTGACCCTAATTAAGGTAGGAAGTCCCTTATTTCTGCGTGTGGTGCTCACTGAAGTTAGTGGGAACAGCGAGAGCTCAACACTGCTGAAAATAAGGCTACTTCAGCAGACTCAGTACGAATTTATTTCCTTTAATTTAGGCATTTGTATTTGAAAATGCTGCCACCATTTGTAAGATTTATCCAGAAAATGTCTAGTTTTCTTTAAAATGGGGGCATCTGAAAAGACATGAGTAAAAACAGAATGAGGGTTTAGAGATATCAATCATTATCTTTAATACATGAAGTACTATCATCAACATTAACAGAGAATTACATTTGCTCTGTCTTACTGGACTCATTGGATCATTTGTTTGCCTCATTTCCCCCTACCAGTGACCTAGAAAAGAAGTATCCTGGGAAAATACTGAGATTTGAGTAAGGAGAATATAAAATCCTCATGCATTGATCTAATCAAGCTCATTTAAACAGAGAGAGACAGAGAATATCCATAAGAGTAAATCCTCCTTCCTTCAGGAGAAAATGCATCAAGATTTGGTTGTATGTATGCACGTATGTATAATTTAGTGATATGAAAATAAATTGTGACAAACTGTTTAAGGTAATCAAAATCTCTGGGAAAAATAACTTCAGGTAAAGAATGCTTTGTCTAATGGTCTTTTCTTTTTGTCCCCAGAGACATTTAAATTTAGATTTAATTTTAGATTTAAAATTTTTAAATAATTAGGGGTTTTCTGACAGAGGGTACACACCTATAAATTTCAATGTTCCTGGTCTTTTGTCTAGACATTTTGACGGCGCTTGCCTCGCCTGCCACAATGATATCATTTTTCTCAGTGACAACACCAGTGCAAACACATCCTAAACCCTCTCCATACTTTGGAGAGGAAATGAAGTAAGTCTTCCGTGTCACAGGAGCATAACAAAAACTGGCATCGGCATAGCTACCGTGCCTGGACCTAATGCCAAGAGAATTGTTGCCAATGCAGAGCAAAAGATCAGTGGTTTCCATGCCATATCGCAGGCTGAGAGAAGGATGGTTGGATAGTTTGATGGTTTTCAGTGCTTCCTCAAACATATCATTGCATTCTGAATTGCACAGAATCATTGTGTTCCTTTTCCGGGCTTCCACAAGAAAGGAAGGGCTGATGAGTACCAGTCTCACTTGCTTGAGGAGCTCAATAAGGTGTTCTGAACGTGTCTTTCTGCTGTGCTTGACCCATCTAATGACGAGGTCCAGAATGCTCTCCTCCCTGGAAATATTCAGATCATCTGATTTTATGAGAGCCATCAGCTGCTGGAATTCGATCTCCAGTATCTCCTCCTGCAAGCTCACCTCAGCAAAATGCTGATATAAGTACTTCCTCGCTTGGTCACATAAATCTTCTGCCCCAATGTGGTTTGCAAAGTAGTAGATGCCCACACAGTTGGAAGCATCCATATGGTCCATCATGTACTTCTGACACATATTGCAAACATCTTCCATCTGCATGAAATACGCGGCAAGCGCCACCGTCTGCACGTTGTGATTCGTGAGGAGCAAATCCGCGCTGTACATGTAGTGGAGGATGGCGGACACGCTCTCTGCAGAGATGTCATACAGCACCACCTCTCTCTGCGTGCATTCAGCCAAGCCACAGGTGAACATGGCTTTGAAATAGGGACTGAAGGCAGCCAGCACCACCTTATGGCAGGGGAATTCCTCACCTTCTGCAACTAGCACAACATCTGTTATCTGTGTTGATTCTTTCATTCTCTTGACTTGTTCCAGTAAAGTCAAGCTGTGGAGCTGCTTTCTTTTCTCCTCAGCCTTGCGGTCCATGGTTGACCTCCAAACTTCTTCCCTTTAAATATCCTCAGAATTCAAGGTCTTCATCGAGACTGTTTCTAGAAATAAAAGCGTAACATTGTCCAATAAGAGCAAATTATTGGGCAAATGAACATTGCTTTTACTATCTAAAGACAGTCATTCTGTAGGGTGTGATATAAATCAGTAATGCATAAAAAGTATGTAACATTGTAATGAGGTCTCAGGTTCAAGATCTCCAGGACAAAACATAAAGAATCAACATTTCAAATATCTTCAGTGTTCAATACCTAGCCCCAAGTTTTGTGATTATTTAAAGACAATTACAGACTTCCCTTTAAAACAGCCTTTTTCAACTGCCTTCTCCCTCCTTTCCCTGATCCTGATCCAGATCCAGAGCCTATTAAAATTGAGGGAAACATTTCCACAGACCTTAATGAACTCAAGATCAGGCCATTAGTCCCTTGGCTATTCAAGTTTTGTCCCTCATGCAGCTGAGGGACAGCGGTCCTTGCTTAGTGCTGGAAGTACCGTGTATTTTCAACATGCCCTTAGGTGAGACTGCTGCAATAGGACCTTCTCTGTACTCACAGTGCCTCTCAAACTAGGAGTTATGTCTAAGAGATTTCAGAAAAGGGTTTGACAAGACTAAAATAATAGAAAAACATGAGACTTGTTTCTTTCACTATTTTTTGCAGTGATCTACACCTCTGCAAAGCAGGTGGGAAATAAACAGTACCACCCAGTTCCCTGGGATTTTACAGAGCTGTAAGTTATGTGTGGATATTTAATATTCTGCCTTACCACAGGCTTGGGTACCAGTTTGCAGAACAGTTTTGATGCAAAGCCTGTACTTACACCCTTGCAAAGCAGTTTGGAAGCTGCTGCCTTTACCAATGGATTTGTCTCTGTCCCATCACTCCCCACTTCACCAGCAGCCTTCTCCCCAAGCTCCAAGCTGAGAGAGCCCAGTGTTGTGGGCAGAGATGGCTTTCACCCCAAAGGATGGTGGCGAATTGGCAGGAATCAACGTAGTCCCACTGGCCAGATTCTTTTTCACACCAAAGCAAAGGTCGCTGGTTTCTACAGAGCTGCTACTGGTTCCTTTGGGATAAACAAAGAATCAGTAAATAGGGGCAGTTTTTGAGCTGTACTCCCACCTCTCAGTGGGTTGTTTATGTGCTGTAGATTCCCAGAGTTGTGGTTCCATTTACTGCAAAGGAGATTTTTAATGAAATAATAATTATTGACATACTACCTCCAGTTTTATGTATGGGGGTGGGGGGAAAGAAGGAACTTCATGGTCCCATTTCTGGTTCTTTGGTTTCATTTTTTGGGTTTTTTTTTTTGAAGTTGGGGGGGGTCTTTCAGTGAACCTGTCTGTCTTTCAGATCAGCAAACTGCAGAATGTGAGGTAGAGTTTCAGTGGGAGAATGACCTTTACCCATCACTTCAGGGATATGAGTCCTTAACACAGTTTTTGGCTCTAATGGGGTGATGAGACAATTCTGCTTTAGAAATGCATTAAGGACTCATGTCATGAATCATCAATACACAAACAAGTCCTAAAGCTGTGGAATAACCATGTTTGAAACACATTGTAAACATTCTATGAAGTGCCTAATGAGACTGTTGAAATGAGTAACATTCCTCACCAGCTTAACTGTTTGCAGGATCTGGGGCTTGTATGGCATATTGGACTGGCTTTCTCAGATCCTGGCAGCACAAAGAGAAGTCTCAGTTTCATTAAAGAAATACATATCAACATAAAAAATGAGCATATGAAATTCTTTGAAATCAATCTAAATGTATTTTTACAAACAGTCCAGATTTCTCTACAGATTTAGATAGATGGATTTTTAAAAATATTATAGCTATTTCCCAGGTGAAAAGGAAATCTACATATCATCAAACTCAAACCTACTCTTTTAGCTGTTCAGTTGTTTTTGGAAGTAGTCATCATTCTGCAAATTACATAGATTCCTCACTTTGAGTGCTAAATTAAAAGCCAAGCATGCTGAAGACTAGCATTTCCTTGATTTTATCAATTCTTTCCATATTCCAAATCTGGAACTAGAAGCAACAAATCTGAGAAATGAATCTGGGTTATTACCAGATTTTAAAAATGGATTTGGAAGACAAAACATTAACTTTATAGTCTGGGTGTGGGCCAAGCTCTGAGCTCTTCTTATGGTACTTTTAAAAACCAATCAAAGACAGTAAGTTCAGTACAAAAAATACAGCAATGGCATTTTGAAATCTAGAAAATTTTTTTATTTTTTTCCCCCGGTTCTGTTGCAGTTAAATACTGCATTTGAGAAAATGTAAGTCTTAATCCTGCATCAACTGGCTGTGGAGAAATCTCTGCAGTCAGTAAAAGTCTTTTATGAGATAAAAAGTGTTCTTTTTTTAATCCTACATGATAATTAGATGTTCATTGTTTTTCCCTTGTGCTATTTTATCACCTTATAATATTTGATCTTCACTGCATTTTGATGAAGGAGCCACACTATGTCTCAAAGATCAGAAGCACAGACATCTTCAGGAAGATCAGCTGTAGTGCCTTGAACCAGGCTGTTTGCTCTCCAACTGTGAGAAATTGTTAGTAACTACCAACAAGTCCCCAATCCTTTTTGTAATCTGACCAATCAGGGCTTTTCCTCCAAAATGATCAACTTCTTTCCTTTCTCCTCTGTGATGTCAGGGCGTCACACATCCCCCAGCTTTTCCATAATGGTGAAAATGTGCATTTCTAATGTGAAGAACAAGTGAGATGATTAATCACCGTCATCTTTCCCAGACTTTTGTACCGACGAGGAAGAAGCTGTGTATAGAACTGAGTTATGATTTCATTTCCTTTCCTGGTCACCTCTAAGTTTTCTTTCACTGCTAATTTAGCTTTCTAAAGAGCAACACTTTGATTACACTGTTCACCAGATTCGAGAATTTTAAGTGTTCATACCAGTGATTAGCATACCTGGCACAACGTGCTCGCAGCCATTTTCCCCTCTCTTTCATCAGTAAGACATTAGCAATAGGAATCTTGAGGAACAAGGTAGCTCATGCCACTGATGTACTACTTTAGGTACTAATTACCTGATGGATAAGTCCTATACCCACTACCCAGGCAATGAAGGCACTGCCCACCTGCACCCAGGGCGAGTGGTCTCCTCAGCTGCCCACAAAGCTGCTGGCTTGGCTCTGGGCATCCTCCCCAGGAGCAGCAGCAGAACTACATACAGCCTGGGAATGGTAGATGGTTGGCCCTCTTTCTCCTGGAGCTGGTCCATATCCAACCATCACCTCATCCTTGGGGAGAACTGTGCAAGGAGTGTCCACCTTGCAGGCAGGATTGCCTGCAACCCTCCAACCTGTCTTCACCCACCTCAGTAAGCTCTGCAAAGCAATGCTGCTTCCACAGGTAGAGCTATAGGAAAAACATGGTTATCTCACACTTTCAAGAAAGCAGTATTTGCCTTTCCTTGTCAGAATGCACCTTCTTTCATCGCTTTGATAGCACAGCAAGCTCCTCACTGAACTGTACTCAATAAAACCATGCTGTTGACTTGTATGTAAGTCTATGTTCTCCATTCTATAGCCGAGGAAACTGAAGTTAAAAGGTTAAAAAGAAAACAGGATTAAAACCCAGGGGTGAAATCCTTTCATTAACTTCAGAAATTCATCCCTGTGCATTAGCTGCAAACTTGTCACTTCCCTCCTGCCTTTTAGCAGTGTTTAGGTGAGGTCATTGGAAGGATATTAATATTCTCCTTTATATCACTGGAAAGACTATTAAAGGGTAATAATGAAACAGTGCTGCTTTGCTTTCCCTATGGGTTCCAGAGGGGAAAAGATGGTACATTGATATTAAAAGAAAGGATAAATGTGATACAAATATAATTTGCAGTGAGACACTGCTCTGAGATTGTGCCAGAGGTGGGGTTGTCATTATAAAACCTTCAGGGCAAGGTTCAAATCCTTTGCAATGTCACCAGGAGCTGAAATCAGAGTTACTGCCTTATTCAGAGTTTTTGGATCTTTTTTTCTTCTGTTGTGAAAAACGGATTCAGGTGAAAATCTTCATTGGATGTTACTTTGTTTCAGGGCTGGGCTATTAATTTTCCTCCAGTTCTGTCTGCTACCTTAATTTTTTTGTCAAGTGTTTTGTTAGTCTAATTTCACTTTTTCTTTTTTGCCTTTGTGCTATGAACCTTATGAAGAGCCATATATAATTTTATGCAGGAGCTCCAGCATACGCTTTGCAAGGCAGTAGGGTGCTG
The DNA here is from genome assembly GCA_013400415.1 of Scytalopus superciliaris. NCBI lineage: Eukaryota > Metazoa > Chordata > Aves > Passeriformes > Rhinocryptidae > Scytalopus > Scytalopus superciliaris. The sequence goes on from VXBX01005322.1 coordinate 7,343, forward strand.
CATGAGCAGTTTAAAACATAAATAAGAGCACTGCTGTGAGCTCAGCTCCACAGCTTTTATGAGGCTATCAAACTATAAATAAATGCTGTCCTCAATTCTCAGTTACATTGCAGCTTCTTTGAACTGCCCCAGCACAAAGGGACTGTAAACCAGATGGAAGTATCTCATGAGGAATTTCCCTCAATCTCTGTGAAAAAGGGAAAAAGGCTACCTTGTAATTAGAGACATTATTTTGTCTGTATTTTTGTCTGGGACAAAGGTTCTTCTTGTCTTTTCCCAAGGAAACTCCTCTTTCCATGCCGTGGTGGGAGGGTGGGAGCTGCAGGACCTGGCCCAGCAGAGGTCACAGCACCCAGCGTGGGGGGCACCTCCTGCATCCTCCTCTTCCTCCTCTGCTTTTTTTTCCTTCTTTTTCTTTGCCTTAATGAGGCTGCCCTGCCTTCAGCCTGCCTCCCTTCAGGTGCTGAAAGGATCAGAGTTCAGTCACATCAAAGAACCGGTGCCTCTGCCTATGAATTATTTGTGCTTCCTTTGTTATCAGTAAGCTGAGAAGCAAATCTGTTAATTGTATGCATTATGACATTTGGCTGACAGCCACAGTAAGGCAGAAATCAGTATCCAGATGATAATAATGTTATAATCTCGGGGTTTAATTATAAAGGCTGTGCTGGCATTTAAGATCAAGATTTTAAACCGTGCAAAGGATCCCACAGTGCTCAAAAAGGGCAAATCTTGATACAAGGAGAAGGTATAATAAGAATAAGATACAAAAAGGAAGCTTCCAGGGCATTATAGATGTTCCTATAGCTATAGGATAAGAGAAATTACTCTCTTAATTCTGACACCTGGAAAGATGCCAGAAGAAATTATTATGCGATTGAATTACAAGGATTTAGAGGGTAACAAGGTGATAAAAGCGTTATAACACCTATTTATCAAGAACAAATTGTGTAAATCCAATCTAATTTTCTTCATTTTTTTCAGGGATAATAAGGGATAAATTAGATACTTTGTCTGAAGTTACTGATACGGTTCTATGTGATATTATTGCAAACAAATTGCGATGAAATCAACACACTAAATGAACATCAGTCAGCTGCCCAACTGGCTGAAAAAGCAGATTCAAAGAATAGTTATTGGTGGTCAGACTGGGAAGCATCTCTAGCCTGTGGCTGGAGATCTGTGCTGAAAAGGTCACTCACAGTTTCAGGGAACACTTACTTTCTTGCTTTGACTCAGATACTATTTCTTGAATTAATTTCATCCATTCTGTCCAGATAAAATATACAGTCTTGTGGCAGAGCATTAAGTGGGAGAACAACAAATTCTTTTAGGAAATTTATGTTTACATGGGCATACAGGTAAGTGTCTTTCAAACAGGGTTCTCTGTGACAATTAGACATATAGTGCTTGGATGTGTTTCAAGTCTCACCAAAGCTATGAGCAGCCTGGGTGCCTTTCCTGAAGTTTTCCATATTCTGCTAGCTGCCAGTTATTTAGAGATTTAGGATTATCAGAATTTCAAAGGCTCTAATTAAGCTAAAATTCCAGCTCCTATTTAAGATCACTGTGCAGTTTAGGAACTGAAGTGACTACATCACCCTTAAAGGTAAAATTTCAGCCTTAAATAGCTTAGACAGCCTTAAAACATTTGCCATATGATGGGATCTCCTTCCATTAAAGGCAGAGAAAGAGCCCTCCTTGCTCAGCCCTCTCAATCTCCCAGGATCCCCACAGCAGATACAGTTCAGGTGATCTGAACTCATTTATTGCTGCCAGGGAAGGAGGAATTTTGAGGTTTTGAAACTACTAACACTACAAATCAAAATATGTCATTGACTTCTATAACATAAAGTCTGATAACCCTTCTGAGAGAGATGTTTGCTACTTTTCTCCCTCTATCCTTGTGGCACCTTGTTTACTTCCATATGTCATCTGATACCGAGAAGTCTGAGTCCAGGCAGCCTGAGGGCTCACTGTATCCAACCATGGGCCAGTCCCTCCTGGGATGTGCTGCTAAGCAGCCTCATGGGATCTCTCTTAGCCGGTTACAGTCTGCAAGTGGTGTACGAGGAGGCTCTCAGTGCAGAAAGACAGGCTGCTGACCTACAGGCTGCTCCTGCAGATGCCGGCAGTCGGGCAGCGTTGTGTTCCCCTGTGTGCATCCCACTGCCAGCAGAGCCTGCAGTCATCTCCACTCAGACTGCCACAGACACAGCCCGGCCTTCTGCAGCAGCTTTGTTTTCCTTCTCGTTTCATTGCTCTTAATTTAAAATAAAAATAAAATGGGACTCAGCACGGCTCTCCAGGCTAGGAAAAACTTGGCACCCAACGGGAGGGTTTCTGAAGCAGTCAGCAAAGCTCTAAAACTGTGTTTGGAAGCACGATTGACCATGGGAGACCTGAAGAGGCTTTGATCAGTTTTCAAAGCCTTTGGGTAGTTTCTGATTCTGGAAAGATTTGACAGTTTGAGTTCCGTTTACTGCCAAGACAGAGGCTTTTTTTTTTTTTTGCTTTTTTTTTTCCCTAAACTGTTATAGATTCATGAAAAAAAATAATCAAAGCAGCTCGAAATGAAAGACCCTGTGGACCATCTTTTTAAATATGTCTTCACCTGACCTTAATCTTACTCTGATTCAAAGCTCAGTGAAGCTGGTCAAAAGAATCCCATGGTTTTAAGTAGGAAATGAATGTAGCTCTGTTCACAAATAAATGCCTATAAACAAAGCCCAGTCTGAGTCAATTATCTGCATTAATTGCATGAGAAGACTAGAAGCTAAAGATATACATGCCTTTTATAGTTCACCTATGCAGATCATTTTTCTTACATATAAAAACTAATTGAAATGGCAAAGTGTTCATTCACAGAAGGAGGATATACAAGTTTTTTACAATGACAGATTCCAACAGAAGGAAAATGTATTTGTAAAATGTATTTCAGTAGCTATTTAAGTAGCCTGGCAAAAGTCTTAGAGGTTTCTTTTTTCTGCATTTATCTAAATATACTGGTAAGTATAGAAAAGGCTCACTTTCTGGAAGAGTTATATCATACAGTCTAAATTTGACTGTATCACAACTACAAGAAACATAATTTAATAACTTAATAAATTAGGTTTTATTTGCATTTTTACAACAGGAAAGACTGTGAACTCTAATTGCTAATATTTACATAACTCTGGAGCATGCATCCCTCTGGTGAACAAATGCTAGTATGTAAAAACTTGAATATTCCTGTCACTCAGCAGCAAAATTAGAATAAAATGCAGATTGTAAATCCTTATAACTTGACATCAGCATTCCATTGGTAACTGTTTGAATTGAGACTTCCCCTTGAAAATCTCTAGTTTCAATTTCAATCACTACCAAGCAAATATCTGGGTATGTCCACATCCACAGAAACAAAAATTCAGAGCTACCAGTGGCAACAACACAGCACCACCTCCCAAATGGCCCCTGCACTAACACACACATTTGATACCTGCTAAATCTGCAATCCCCACTGAACCCTCATATTGGTGGCAGGGATCAGCCCCAGGCACACATAGATACCCTGATGGGAAAAGCAAGAGTTTCTCCAAGCTTCCTTTCTGGAAGCAATTCCAGATGTTTGCAGGTTTGTGGTCTATGTGAAGCTCCCCACCATGCACAGACCTCAGGCATGGAAATTCCTGCATCCACAGGCAGATCCTGTTTCCACACTGCTGGCACACCCCATATAGCTGCAAACAGACCCCAGATTTGATATCGGTCAGAGGTTCCTGTTCTAACTTTCTAACTAATCTCTTACATTTCCTTTATGAACTGAACAGCAGGAGCTGTAAGGAACTGAGAGGGCCTCAGTTTTGGCACCAACAGTGGGTCCTACAACCACCACCCCTTGTCACTGCCTTGCAGCTGGCCCTGCATCACTGTATTTAGGCTCTCTCTCCAGGATCTGTAAGGGTTCCACAAGACATACGTTCAAGTATCCCTGCCCAGAAGTCTCCCATGCAACCAGCAGCCTAAAGCAGCCTGGCCCTGGTGACTCCACTTTGCCCACCTGTCCCAGCACTAAACTCCCTTCTCCTTCCTGTTCTGGGTAGGGAAAGGATTTAAATGTACCTTTCCGACGCTGGGAGTGGCAGGTGTCCGTGAGAGTGCGTGGAAGAGGGAAAGAGAGCTGTGACACAGCACAGAGCTTCTGGTGGACAGAGAGGTGCCAGGGCTATAAATAGCCTGTTCTGGGCTCCTGGCTGGGATGAGAAGCTGCTCCAATGTCAGGCACGGGGGCACATTAGGACGTAGCCAACTGGCACCATTGCCTCTCTCCTTCCCCCTGTCTGTGTGCTGCCTGCCCTGCTGCCTGCCAGGGCTAAGGAGCAGCAGATTCTTCTTTGGGATGCCACGGACACAGCTTGTGTTGGTGGCACACCTCAGGAATTATGTCCCCCCCCACAGACCTTGCCACAGAACTGGGCATGTCCCTGTGTGGCAGCTGTTCCTGGGGGGCTGGAGCAGTTCCAGTGCAGATGGTGCTCAGACTGACTCCCACCTACCTCTGAGGTCTGGGTACCAAAACAGAAGAGATGCTGTTGCTCACTGACCCCATCACAGTCACTCCCAAAGGCAAGGCCACTGTCTGTCTTCACAGCTGACAGAAATTTTCCCAAACTGTTTCTCCTGTAGCCCTTTTGTTAGATCACCAAGAGCTGAAGCTGTACATAAAAGGATTGCTGAGCAAGTGTCATCTGTATATTTTAAGGCCTGACTATCTTCTTGTTTATGCTGGTGTATATCAGAAACAGATCTACTAAATTGGTCCAGAATAGCGGGGCCATGCTGATTTACATCAGCTGCAGATCTTGTATTCTGGAAATTAAAGGGGAACAGAGAGGGCCATAATACACTGTTTGTATCTCCATATGTTTAAGCAAAGATGGAAAAAAGATTAAACAAAATTTAGGGTTATAAAATTGATTAATGCTGAGCCTATACTTTTAGTTTAGAAAGACATTAAGGGGTTTACAGAATGTTCTTTTTAAAATTGCATTAATTTATTTATTCACTGTACTAATTGGTTGATTGATCATAATAGCTTCTGAGAAAATTGAAAATGAAATGTATTTCCTTATCTAGACTTTTAGCCTGATGGTTTTATTACAGAGTTTTTCCAAAAGCTATAGAGGAAGTGTACAGAAACGTTCAGCTGTTAATAGCAGTTTGTTGGTTTTAGAGGGAAAATTAAAGTACATAATTTTAAAAGCATATTTCATACCATTTGTGAACAAAACTAGGGAAAAAAATCAAAGTCATTAAAGTTTACTCATGTCAGAGAAGTCAGTAGATCAAATTACAAACATATATATTGTCTAAACTCACAGATTGTTCTTATTAAAAGTTCAGCTCTATCTTAGAAATAAAAATACCCAATCTGATACCACAGCTTTCACAGAAGCCAAGATGGAATGGTGAGCTGATGAAATGCCACAGCTGAGATAAAAATGGACCATATCCCCTAACTTGCCCTGTTCTCCTCTAACTTGGAACAATTTTTGGTATGGTGCTGGTGAACATGGAGTGTTTATGTAATGAATTTTATTTACATGAAATCACTCCACTACCATAATAATAATCATGTTTCCTTTATGGGTGCATGTCTTCTGGTAATTTCTATAATGAGCCTGTTTCATAAAAACACTAATGCATTTAAGGCAAATTTCTTTTTATAGCTCACGAAATTCTGAATATTTCTCTTGCATGTTACTGAATTAAGTGAGACACCCCATCTTGCAGTGGGGCAACTGCTGGGCAGTTCCCAGCAGCACTTTATGATGACACAAATGGAGAGTGTTCCCCCCATATTTTTGCTGGAATTAAAAGCTTTCTCTGATGTAAGCCAAGCTTGTTTCCACCTTCACGTAATTAAGTCATAATCCTTTCAATCTGATATCATTATCTGTTGTCATGGTGATTTTAATTATAAAAATGAATGGCTGAGAATTCAGAGAAGACAAAAGTTTCTCCTGAACTTTGTGAAGTTAATGGCAAAGGGAAGAGTATCTGTGGGAATTCAACAAATGGGTGATCTTTTTATGTGATGTATTTTAAAACAATGAGAAGGAGTAGGCATCAGAGACAGAAAAGGCACATTTGATGTGACTATATCCATGTTTAGGAAATATGTGTTTAATTTAATGTTTTAGAACAATGTTTTCATGACACCAGTCATACAGTACATTCTGGCACTGTGTGAGCAAAGATACTCCCTTCTAAATCTCAACTGCTAGTGATTCATCCATTGGGAAAATAGCCCTTTCCTTAGGAGAATGTCTGACCCGTTTTGAAGAGTGTGTTTATCCCAGTACAGACTTTGGGGACAGCTACATGACATTCACATTTCATCCAAAAGCAGGACCCCCGTTCTGACAGGTGGGTGCACACAAACCGTCCGTGGGTGAATCTCCTCTGTGGTTTGTCATGAGCAGGACCATGAGCCACAGTCAGTTATAGCTGAACTCTGGAAGAGACATACATCAGCTCAGTTAAACTCTGGCTGGCACCAGGATGGGGTTTTTCTTTGCTGTCACTGAAACATAGGCAACCAAGGTGCTGAACCGAACTCATGTCCTCTGTCACTCGTGCCATGGTTCAGAGCAGAGCCTCATTCTCTGCTCAAAAATACAGTTTTACACAGTTGTGCCATCAAATGGTGGCATATCATCACAGCTCAGAAGAGGAGACCCTCACACTTGATTCTGTGCCCACGGGTGACTCTCTAGTGTGGCCACTGCTCTTCACATCTCCCACCTCAGCAATTCCTTGGGGCTCTGCAGCCTCTTTTCCTGGAGAGTGAGGCAGCCTCTGATTTGGTGACTGGTACCTCACATTTGCTTTACTTCCTACATGAGTAGTTCTGGCATGTTCATTCATCCACTTGGCATCAGCCATGCATGGAATTGACTCCAGGCTGGCTGCAGCCGTGGTGGCACCGGCACCTCTCGCTGCCACAGCTGCTCCCTCCTCCCAGCACATCCTGCGTGGGCAGCTCTGGCATCCTCCTCTCTGGGCAGAGAGCTGGAGTGCCTTCAGTCCCCGATGGTGGGGTTGGACCAAGTTACTCTGGGTGCTCTACAAATGGTGATTCTTCTATTTGTTTTTGTGTCAGGACCAGTAACAATGTTTTGGTCATCAATGCAGTGCCAGTTTCGATACATAGGGAGAAAAAAAACCAGAAACACAGAAATTTCCAATGTAATCCTATTATCTATACTCTTATGTCAGTCCAAATACAACACTGATCTTATTATTTTTTTCCTTAGGGTAAGTGTTGACCTTTAGAGCAGACCAAGGCCAATCTCGTGCTCTCCTGTGACCACCGGTCTGGGGAGCACCACCGTGCAGTCCCTTTGAATTGAAATCTCTTTCTGGCTCTGTCAACAGATTCCCAGGTTGCCTGACAGATAATGTGGCATGCCAGCCACCCGCTGCTTTTTCATTTAAATAAATGAGAAAGTTGTGGTTAAATTAACACTCCAGCAGAGGTAATAAGGACCGACTCAGCAGCTGCCATGATGTATGCAAATTGCAGTTTCACACATTAGGAGCTAGATGTTGCTTAATTTGTAGGTCTTTCTGGCTTTTAAATGAAAGAGACTCCATCAAGCTCAGGCATTCTTGGGGGAAAAAAAAAAAAGGCAAAAGAAGCTCCCTGAAGTCAACTACTCACAAGTGCCTCTAACTGCAGCTCCACTCTTTCTTCTGGGGTTTCCCTCCTGAGCCCCTGAGTTACACTGCACTGCCGGATGCTTTTAGGCAAAATATCTGCTGATTTCCAAAGAACAGACAGCCTGATTAGGGAGGTACTGCCGGCCCTTTGGTATAAACAGAAACCTGATTTTATTTGCAGTGGTGCCACAATCCAGAGGCTCAACATCCATCAGGGTTTTTTCCTCTGGAAACCAAACTGTAATGGAGCAAAGAAAGAGCCATGATAGATGCCAGTTCATCAGAGAGCAGAAATGGGCTGATAGGAGAGAATTTTTCTCCTTTTAGATCAATAGAGATGGGAATGGAGATGCAAAGAAGGCTGTAACTGGATGGGGTTCATGGAAAGGTTCTTCTGTACATTAGTTTTAGTGCTCTTTAATCTCTCTAAGAAAATTATGGATAGAACTATGTTAAGCTCAAAAGATTTCTAAATAGACACCAGAACTGAAACTCTGGAAGGGAAGTGCATACTCAGCATAGCAGAACTTGGGGTTATTATGGCCACAGAAAGTAGATGTAACTAATTGCGTGTTCTGTGAGAAGAAGCAAAATATTAAAACATTCTAAATCAAATTTTAGCTGGCTCAGAAACACTGAGGCCACTGGATATAAGGCTAAAAAAATACCTGAAACTTAAAGCTCAACAGATATTTTCCAGGTTTTATTCAGAAAGGCAGAGGTTTCATTCTAAAATAAATCCCATTCACACGATTTGGGTACTTGTCTATCTTTTTTGCTCTTCTGAGTTAGACGGTCAGTTCTTGAAAGCTATTGCCACAGGGGAGAAGATGCTCTTTCCGCTGCCCTTGCTGCCAACTTCTCCATGCTAATTCCTGTTCCAGGATGTCATCTTAGCCTTCACTTAATACTTTTCCCAATCTAGGGACAACTTAGTGACCTTTGTCATCCCATTAGCAAAGAAATAACAGGAACTTGTCCTGTCTAGTCATTATTTGGCTGCATGTGTTGAAACAAACTCTCACATGAAAATGTAAGATAAAAAGCCACAATGAATTTATGGACATGAAACACTCAGACTATAACCAAAACACAGCATCTGTGAGTGCTTCCCAATTCCCAGAAGTGAATGCATAGTTAGGCTGGTTTCCAGCTCCGTGCTGCAGACAGAGCTGGCATACACCTCCTCCCCATTGCTCTTACTCCTTCTTGAAGAAAGGAAACCTAAGCATGTAGGTGGGATGACTTCTGTGAACTGAGCTATTTGAGACAGGGAGTTGAGGGGAAAGCCCCAAGTGCCTCCATCCTGCTATTCAGACTTTCCAGGATACCAAACAAGACTGTCATTCTGGTTGCTCTGACTTCATCTGTCACTCAGTACAAGCCCCTGCCACTCTCTTTGGTCTTGGTCTCTCATTGCCAAACCAGGATGGGGATGATTTCCTACCAGTCTGAGAAATTAATTAGCATTTACTAAGCTGCAGGATCCACTTGCCAATTGTACAAACACATGTTTGTGTATTCTGATAAATTCAGCATTTGCTGCAGCCCCCCAACCTGGCACATAACTGAGCCACAAAAAAAAGCATTTTAAACTCCTTTCTTACACGGTAATTATTGTGAATGATTTGTCAAATATGAAGCAAATTTTGCATCATTTTCCTAAAAAACAGAGAGACACAGACTGCTTCCATCATGGGCATGAGGCATCTGCCCCTACAGTGGTATGGAGATGACCCACAGTTGTCCCTTCCAGCCCGACCCATTCTGTGATTCTGTGAAGATGATGTGGTTTGTACATGTCCAGTCCTGAGCACTGAGCTGGAGGTGATTCCTCTCTTCCATTCCTATGCTGTCCCTGGGGTTTGTAATGTACTGCTGAAGCTCCAGGCCATGCTCTGTACCAGAGGCACACAGCCAGCCTGAACTCTTTGTCCAACCCTGGGTGTCAAAGTAGTACAGAGACAAATGATCACAGCAGGAGCAAGAAGGGAAGACCACCAGCAGGGCATTATCCTCACAGACCTCAGTACATGGTGCACATCCTGACTCAGGCTGGGCACCAGGTATCCTCCTTCACCCCATGAGATGAGCCACCAGGCTGCAGCTTTGTGAGTTCACCTGCGAGGGATCTCATGAATTAGGAAGTAAAAACTTGAAAAGATCTCCAGTACTGTCTCCCTTTTAACTGCCCACCTACAGTTGCCCATAAATATGCAGCTGATTTTGCTCAAACCTTGCAGCTGAGCATAGTGGTTTATCCTAGAGCAGCAGTACATCATAGAAAATAAACAGGAATTAGGATCCTTCAAAAGAAGCAAAATTTCTTGTATTTCTCTTCACAAAAAAAAAAAAA